>CAUYPK010061559.1:0-23564 GCA_963574355.1 Loris lydekkerianus
GTTGAGTAATATAGGTACTAATTCCTCTTTAAAGGTTTGGTAGAATTCTGACGTGAAACCATCTTGTTCCGGTCTTTTCTTTTTAGGGAAGTTTTGCATGGTTGATGTTATTTCAGAACTTGATATGGGCCTGTTCAACATTTCCACTTGATTCTGACTAAGTCTTGGATGGTGACGTGCTTCCAAGTATTGGTCAATTTCCTTCAGATTTTCATATTTCTGAGAATAAAGTTTCTTGTAATATTCATTAAGAATTTTTTGAATTTCTGAGGGGTCTGTTGTTATTTTGTCTTTGTCATTTATGATTGATGAGATTAGAGATTTTACTCTTTTTTTCTGATTAGGTTGGCCAAAGGTTTATCTATTTTATTGGCCTTTTTCAAAAAACCAACTTTTGGATTTATTGATCTGTTGTATAATTCTTTTGTTTTCAATTTTATTTAATTCTGCTCTAATTTTGGTTATTTCTTTTCTTCTACTGGGTTTGGGGTTGGACTGTTCTTCCTTTTCCAGTTGCTTGAGATGTCTCATTAAGTTGTTAACTTCCTCTCTTTCTTTTCTAATGAGGAAGGTTTGCAGTGCTATAAATTATGCACCCAATTTAAATGCTCCCAGATTTATGAAACAGATTTTAATTGGTCTGAGCAATATGATATCCCATAACATCATAATGTCTAGAGACTTTAACCCACCTCCAGCAGAATAGGACAGATCCTCTAAATAGAAACTAAACAAAGATGCAAGGGACTTAAACATTGCCCTAGAATGAAATGGCTTAATAGATATACACAGCACATACCACCTCAAAGATAAAGAATATACATTCCTCTTGTCAGCCCATAGAACATACTCCAAAACAGATCATATCTTAGGTCATGAATCAAATCAACAAAATTAAAAGAATTGAAATTATACCTTGTATCTTCTCAGACCACAAGGCAATAAAGGTGGAACTCAACTCCAACAAAAATTTTTATGTCACAATGGTATGGAAATTAAAGAACCTTATGCTGAACAACAGTGGGTCAAGGATGATATAAAGAAGGAAATTGTTAAATTCTTCAAACATAACAACAATGTAGACACAAATTACCAAAACCTTCAAAAGCAGTCCTAAGAGGGAAATTTATCACAATAGATGCCTACATCCAAAAAACAGAAAGAGAACGTGTCAACAATCTAATGAATCATCTTAAAGAAATGGAAAAGGAAGAATAATACAACCCCAAACCTAATAGAAGAAAGGGAATAACCAAAATAAATCAGAAAAAAAAAATGAAATTGAAAACAAAAGAATCATTTGGAAAATTAATGAAACACAAAGTTGGTTCTTCAAAAAGATAAAGTTGACAAATTTTGGGCTAGATTAACTAGAAACAGAAAAGTACAATCTCTAATAACCTCAACCAGAAACAAAAAATGGGGAAATAACAATCAATACCACAGAGATACAAGATATTATCTCTGACTACTACAAGACACTCCATGGCCAGAAATTTGACAATGTGTAGGAAATGGACCAATACCTGTAACCACACACTTTCCCTAGACTTAACCAAGAAGAAATAGATCTCTTAAATAGACTAGTTTCAAGAACTTATATCAAACAAACAAACAAAAAAAAATCTTCCCACAAAAAAAGCCTTGGACCAGATGCTTTCATAGCAGAATTTTGTCAAATCTTCAAACAAGAGCTGTTAGCTATACTGTCAAAAATATTCCAAAACATTGAAAAGGAAGGAACCTTTCCCATCATGTTCAATGAAGCAAACACTACCCTGATATCAGAACCAGGAAAGGACTCAACTAAAAGGGAGAACTACAGACCAATTTCACTAATAAATACAAATGCAAAAATACTCAGTAAAATATTAGCCAATAAATCACAGCTACACATTAAAAAAAAAAATTATACATGATCAAGTAGACTTCATCCCAGGGCTTCAAGGCTGGTTTAACCTACACAAATCCATAAATGTAATTCAGCATATCAATAGATGCAAAAACAAAGTTGACATACTTTTTGCCAGATTAACTAGAAACATAAAAGTAAAATCTCTAATAAAGATCATATGATCCTCTTCTTAGATGCAGAAAAAGCATTTGATAAAATATAGCATCCATTCCTAACAAGAACACTTAAGAATATAGGCCTGGGTGGCACTTTTCTAAGTGTGGCTGAAGCTATCTATGACAAACCCACAGCTAATATTTTACTGAATGGAGTAAAACTGAATGCTTTCCCACTTAGAATTGGAACCAGATGAGGATGACCTTGATTGACATTACTATTCAACATTGTGCTGGAAGTTCTAGCCAATGCATTGAGGCAAGAGAAGGATATAAAAGTCAATGGGAGCAGAGGAGGTCAACCTCTTGCTGCTTGCTGATAATATGATCTTATACTTAGAGAACACCAGAGATTCAACCATAAGACTCCTGAAAGTGATCAAGAAATACAGTAAAGTCTCAAGGTATAAAATCAATGTTCAGGGCTTGGTGCCAGCCACATACACCTGAGCTGGCAGGTTCAAATCCAGCCCAGACCGGCCAAAAAACAGTGACGGCTATAACCAAAAAAAGTGGGGCGTTGTGGCAGGCACCTGTAATCCCAGCTAATTGTGAGGTGGAGGCAGGAGAATTGCTTGCTCCCAGGAGATGGAGGTTGCTGTGAGCTGTGATGCCACAGCACTCCATTTAGGGTGACAGCTTGAGGCTCTGTCTCAAAAAAAAAAAAAAAGAAAGAAAGAAAAGAAAAAGAAATCAATGTTCACAATTCAGTAGCCTTTATAAATATGCCCATAATAGGCAAGATGAGAAACTAATCAAGGACACAATTCCCTTCACAGTAGCTTCAAAAAAAATGAAATACCTAGGAATATACCTAACAAAAGAGGTGAAGGACCTCTACAAAGAGAATTATGAAACCCTAAGAAAAGAAATAGCAGAAGACATTAACAAATGGAAGAATATATCACGCTCTTAGCTGGGAAGAATCAACATTGTTAAAATGTCTATACTAGCCAAAGCAATCTACAGATTCAATGTAATCTCCATTAAAATACCAACATTATACTTTGAAGAACTGGAAAATACAGTTCTTCACTTCTTGTGGAACCAGAATAAGCACTGTATAGCTAAGGCAATTTTTAGTAATGAAAACAAAGTCAGTGGCATCACTCTACCAGATTTTAGGCTATATTACAAGTCTACAGTGATCAAAACAGCATGGTATTGGTACTAAAATATAGACATAGACATTTGGAACCAAATAGGAAAACCAAGAAATGAAACCAGTCTGTTGTAGCCATCTGATCTTTAATAAACCCAACTAAAGCATACACTGGGGAAAAGAATCTCTATCCAACAAATGATGTTAGCAGAACTGGATAAACACATGTAAAAGACAGAAACTGGATCTGCACCTTTCACCACTTACAAAAATTGACTCAAAATGGATAAAAGATTTAAATTTAAGACATGAAACAACAAAAATTCTAGAAGTGTGGGAAAAACTCTTATGGATGTTGGCCTGGAAAAAGATTGTATGAAGATGACTTCAGTGGCACTTGCAACAACAAGTGACTTAATTAAATGTGACTTAGTTAAAACGAAAAGCTTCTGCACAGCTAAGGACACAACAGTTAAAGCAAATAGACAACCTTCAGAATGGGAAAAAATATTTGCATGTTACAAATCTGACAAAAGCTTAATAACTAGGATCTATAAAGAACTCAAATTAATCAACAAAAAAGGAGCAAACAATCCCATCTATCACTGGGCAAGAGACATGAACAGAACTTTCTTTAAGGAAGACAGAAGAATGGCTAATAAACATATAAAAAAATGTTTATCATCCCTAATCATCAGAGAAATGCAGATCAAACTCCGCCTGGGATATGACCTAAGATTAGCACACATCACAAAGTTACAAAATTGAAAATGCTGGCTTGGATGTCCATATAGGGGATCACTTTTATACTATTGGTGGGACTGCAAATTCATACAACCTCTTTGGAAAGAAGTATGGAGAATCCTCAAATAATTCAAATGAGACCTCCCATTTGATCCCACAATCCCACTTATTAGGTAACAATTCAGAAGAAAAAAAATCCTTTTATCATAAAGACATTTATACTAGAATGTTTATTGTAGCTCAATTTATAATCATCAAAATATTGAAACAGCCTAAATGTCCATCAACTGAAGAACAGATTAACAAACCATGGCATATGTATACCATGGAGTACTATTCAGCCATAAAAGATGGCGAATTTACATCTTTTGTATTAACCTGGATGGAGGTGAAGCACATTCTTCTCAGTAAAGTATCACAAGAATGAAAAAGTAAATATCCGATGTACTCAATACTATTATGAAGCCAGTAGATTATTTAACACACTCCCACATAGGAGTAAATCTCAATTCAATTTAAGTTAGGGAAAGGGGAATGGGGGAGGAGAGAGAGGGAGGGAGGAAGGATTGGGTGCACCCACTTAATGCACATAACGTAGGGGTATATGGCACACCTCCTAGGTGCGGGACACAAACACAAGACAGATTCCACCTAACAAATCCAAATATTGTGACCTGGTTGCTTACACCCTTACATTAACCTGAAATTAAAAAAAAAAAAAAAAAATCCTACAGTTAATACTCTTAATTTTTCACTTAAAAAAATAAGAACTTAATATATGATATCAAAAACATGAAAAAGGCGGGTGGCACGTGTGGCTCAAAGGAGTAGGGCACTGACCCCATATACCAGAGTTGGCAGGTTCAAACCTGGCCCTGGCCAAAAACTGCAACAAAACAAAACAAAAACATAAAAAAGGCTCAGCACTTGTAGCTCAGCAGCTAGGGTGCCAGCCACATACACTACAAACACTGGGGCTGGCAGGTTCGAACCCAGCCTGGGCCTGCCAAACAATAATAACAACTACAACCAAAAAATAGCTGGGCGTTGTGGTGGGCACTTGTAGTCACAGCTACTCAGGAGGTTGAGGCAAGAGAATCACTTAAGCCAAAGAGTTTGAGATTGCTGTGAGCTGTGACACCGTGGCGCTCTACCAAGAGTGACATAGTGAGACTCTGTCTCACAATAAATAAATAAATAAATAATAAATCATAAAAAAGTAGCAGGATTATTTAATTAGCGTCATTGGGCAATTGACTATTTATGAGAGCATTTATTTAAGATGTTGTATGACATCAAATGCTACTTATATTAGAAATTAATTTAAGAAATAAATGTAAAAGGGAGACATGAAAATATATATTTATTATCATTTAAAAAATGTATGGAAGGACCTTTTCCCAGGGTAAGAAAGAACTTTCTGAACATAAAGCACAATGGAGGAAGTTATCTGGGGAGGACAGAGAAATTTTGCCAAGATCAAAATTCTAACAATCTATATTTAAAATATCATAAATTGCAAGACCATGAGTTGTAGATAATTATTCACAACAAATAAAGCAATGACTTATTATTAATAGCTGTCTTACACATGTAATTGATGCATTGACATAGCACTTCCTTGAGTCTCCTTTCAAAATGAGGTCATTATGTCTAATTAATTCAGGCCAGATTCCTTCCACACTTGCTAGTGAAGTAGTCCAATGTTTTTCATGTGAGATTGTGAGTTTGAGAGTGTAAATGGAAAAACAAATGTAATTTTCTTAATGAGAAAAGACTAAATGCACTATTTCATTTGAATATTGCTCCATCAAAATAGCACAATTTATAAGGAAGCCAGAGGTCAGGTGGGAATAACCACCTAAAGAATTCTTACCCTGCAAAAGTCCATGAGGCTTATTATTACCAAGAAGAAATTGAAATGATAATGTTATGAATATCTAACTTGATATTTCCATTTGTTTGCATTATTTAAACTAATTTTTTAATCAGATAAAATCTAATGCTATTTCTGTTTAAAAGTTAATATCTGAGTTAAATTCTGATTATGTTATGAAATGTTATATTCTGAGTTAAATTAGCTTCCTTGCTAAACGTTTGGTCAAAAGCACTGTTACTGTTGAAGTTAACTGCCAGACAAGAAAAGATAATGTCAACTTTGGTAGGAGAGGTTATCTCAGCAGCTTATATAAATTCTTGCCAAATTTGAGATCTATTTCAGTCTTAAGACATCTGTTACTCTGCAAATGGCCTCTCCCCTCTGTCTTCCTCCCTCATTTGTTCTAGAGTCACCAGTTTCCTTCAGCCAAGAATTTTCATTATTCTCTGACCAGTGCCTTAGGTTCCCATCGCTTTCTTCTGGAGCTTCGCTCCACAGTAATACAACATCTTCCATTCCCAAATTCATAGGAAGTATTGGGACAGGTAGTCGTCATTACTCCAGAGTCTACCAAAATGACTATCTATGGGGTGGTGGGGAGAATGACAGAAAGCTTGAGAAAGAGGGAAACTGTGGATGGTGGAACTGTTTAACCCTGTCTACTATAGCTCAGGAGCATTTATTGGTAGATGAATATGTAAGTGGTAGGGGTAGAGAAGATGAAAGTATTTAGAGTCAAATTTTAGCTCCAACAATAACCAGGGCTGCCAATTGGCATGGCTTCAAATATCCCGTCACTAAACAGATGGCATGCAAGTTGTAGCAGTGGAAAATATGACATTTCTTTAAAATGCATACAATGAATTAGATATTATGGGATTGAACCTAAAAGTTTAAACTGGCTGTATCTTACCATTATACCTCTACTAATAAAATTCTACAGAATATAAAATACACGTATTATTAATGCACCCACTTAGGCCATTTTAATTCAAGTTCTTAAAATATACTATGACTGACTATGACAATATTTATTTCTGTAGAACAAATATTCTAATATCATCTAAATAAGAGCACAAAAAGAAAATAGAGAGCCATGTTGTATTTACCCTTATTCTGGGTACTGAAAAAGTTTTTAAAAATGGAAAAATAGGAATTATGGGAAGCATAGGCATTGTAATTTTAAATTAATCCACAATATATATCCTATTAAAAGCCATATAGGTATTTTTGTTTCTTGTAAGATCTTGAAAAAACTATAGCCCACACGCCATTTAAGTTTCTGTAGGTTATCTTTAAAAATCAGAATATTGCACCAGAATTTTTTTATTTGTTTCTTAAATATAAAATACAATTCTTGGTCATCATAGCATATTCATAGCAATGTCATAATAAGAAATGTATAGAAGTAGGAACGGTGTAATCTTATAAAATGATGTCCTGGTTGTCATGAAACAGTCAATTTCAGAAGCATCAATGAATCATGGCAGCAACTCCATCCCTATCACCAGGGATTTTTTTTTTTTTTTTTTTTTTGGTGTGCACACTTTATTTATATTTTAAATACCCACCATTTGTAGAAACATTCACAAGTAGACAAATGCTACACAAAATAATAAAAGAGATGTTACTGCTCACTCATGATATGTCCAAACACCCCTAGTCCAAATAACAAGGGCCAAATTCCACCCTGGAAAGTCACGAGTTGCAGCGTCTCCAGTATTTCAGTGATCATCAGGCTATACTCCACCTTGATTCCACATTCTCAAATAGAGAGTTTTGGGAAATTATAATTCTCATCATGTCAAGGCTTGAATAAAAAAAGGGCAAAAGGTAGCTAAATAAAACAGATATTCAAGGTTAAAGATGATCATGTGTAAAGGAGATTCCCATTTTAAATTTGCTCATTTTTTAAACATAAAACCCACATGTCCAAAAAGCATTAGGAAAAGTAGCCTCCTAATCAGAAGCCTCCAGCCAGTTTCCTTTGCCAAAGGCATAAGTTTCTTACAGCTTCCTCAAGAGGTACATGCATATTTCTATGCATAAGCAAGCAAATATATTTGAAAAATCCTCTTTCTCTGTCTAAGCCAAATGAGACTTCCTAAATGTATCATTCTACACCTTGCTTTTACTTGATTTATCTCAGAGACTGTTTTACATTAGTATATAAGAAAAAGCTTTTTAAAATCACATAATAGTCAATTCTGTAGCTATCCAACTATTTGCTAAAATTTCCTATTGAAGAATATTTACATTGCTTCCTATCTTGTACTGCTATGAATACCATAATGCCACACACATAATACTTCTAGCCTAGGATTTTGCTTAGACCTTAAGCCCTATAATTATTTAGTATATTGGCTAAAATAGCACAGACGCACATTGCCATACTTGAAACATTTCATCTGGTGATTTTACCCTTTACAATCCTTTCCAACTCTAATAGTCGAGTGAAACAGTTGCCTTTCCGTGAACATTAATTAAGGGTGATGTGGCATATTAAATTTCATTAAAATTCTCAATGACATTACCAATAATCAGAATATTGCCTTAATTTGAGGATCTGTTTGACCTTAATTAGTGACCTCAACTTGGCTTTCTTTGTCTTTTCTGGGGGAGGAGGAGGGAGAGGAGTAAACACATTAATTTTCGATTTGTGACACCAGTGAGACCGACCTTCCCTATTTCAGAACTCTTGTTGCATCAGTATCGGGTGCAGTTTAACTCTTCTACAGTAGTGTATAATTCAGAGAGCTTTGCAAACTACTGTGTTTCAAGTATGGTGCGCTTAAGCAGGAAAAGAATTTACTAGAACAATATTGGGAGCATATAAAACTATCTAAGGGACAAGGCTTGGAAAAAAGACAGAAACTATGGCAACTCCAAGAGGGTCTGAAAATGTGAGAACAGCTGAATAGAACCACCCCCTGAGTGAGTGTGGATAGCATGTCTGTGAGACCAGTGAATCCCCACTAACCGTCGGCAGTGTTTCTCTATTTTTCCTATCTGTGTCCCCCATGCTATAAGTAGTAGCATATATTTTACACAGTGTGGCAACACACACACACACACACACACACTTTATTAAAACAAGATTCATTCCTATGTGCGATGCATTCTAATATCCTATAGTCTTTTCCACCTCATTTTTAAAAAGTGCTGCTTGTAACCCACTAAATTGATTTCAAGCCCCACCACGAGGTCAGGCCCTGAAGTTTGAAAAACATTGCTGGAGAGAGATTGATTTAGACCACAGTGTCACAGCTGATAAGTAAAGTTAGCAAGCCTCTGGAGGAGGTAAGTAGCAAAGAAAATAGAAGACCATTCTGCATCTGCAAGGGGACAGAAAAGAAAGGAATAGGAAGCTTGAACATATGTCCTTTGTCAGCACAATGAAACCAGCATGACCCCAATTTAACACTATACCAAAGATCAACCCACACACATCAGCACTCAGCACTGAATCAGTACAAATCATGGCTTTTCTGACAAGAAAGGGAGACAGGAGGGGGGCAGAAGGAAGGAGGATGGGAGACGGGGAGGGAAGGAGAGCAACATTTTAAGTGCTCCTTTAGCCTGTAATCCCACGGCTCAAATCCAATGGGGAAAAAATCCCCATTTATTTCAGAGGCAATGCCAGCGTTCCTCATGTCCTTTTCAGCTTCGCTGCCCTAGCTCCTTTCCCCACTATTATTTAGGCTGGAGTCTGGTTGTCTGACATGAGCTGTCAACATACCAAGACTCCTAAAATCAAAAAGAGTAATCTTGTAGGATCCAGCTGCTCCCATACACAGTCACCTAGATCCTAGACTAAATTTTTGCCACATTGCATGCCAAGAAATAAATCTAAACTCAGCTTTGAAGTTATGTGGAGGCCCACTAACCTTGTGCTCAATTTTGTGATCTGTCTGTGGTTAGATGACATTCTCCTAAGGGTCTCCCTCTTGTTCTCATCAAGTGGCAACTATCAATACCTCTTTTTCTGGGAACATTAAGCCTTCCTGCCAGGTTTCAGCCTTGGCACTTATCCCCTCTACAGCTCTAAAGTTAGTAGAGACGTAGAAATATTTCATATCCTTGACTATGCCTCCACTCTTTCAAATTACTCCCAGGAAATGTCAAAGCCAGAAGAAATATCTTGGAGACTGTGACTGCGTTAAAATTGCACAGAAGAGTGTCCCGTCTTAATGAAATTATCCAGGACACCCACTTTGGCTGGTGCATCGTTCAGCTAAATGAAAGCATTTCCTTGCTAGCTTTCATGCTGAGGAGGAAAACATCGCTCCCACTGTCTGTCTGGATCCCCTCAATAGTCCAGGGAAGGGCAGCAAGAATCCCCAAGCTAATTAGGCAGGCCCTGTGTGGCAAGTGCTCTCACTGTGATTCCTTCAGCTGGGGAGTGAAAAACCTCAAGTTCTGCTTCTATTTTTAGCCACATTTGTAAAAATGGAATGAAAAATAAGTGACTTCTTGAACTCCTGTTATATGTCAGTCAGGGAGAGGCAAATATAGATCACTCTGACAGTTACTAAGTTGGAGCTAAAGAATTTCTCAGCAGTTCAGTGGTGTGAATTTGCACATTCTTAAAGCTGGTTGTTTCCTGGATGTGCTGTCTCTGCAGTTAAAATGTGAAGCATGGCATGGAAGCATATTTGGCATTCACAGGTGGCAATCAGATTCTTAAAAGTCCAATTATGCATAAAGGCTGTTAGCAAAGAGCCAGCTTCCTAGATGTGGACGGTGATGAGGCTTTGTCATTACCATGAGACTTTCTTCTGACTTCCCCTCAGCCCCAACCCATGAACCTCAGCACCACCATGAAGACTGAAGGGACAGTATGTTACAAAGCCCCAGGATTATCAGACTCTAGGATAAAAATGAAAACACAAGACAGAGAAGACATACTCTTTTAAAAAGGAAATAAACGTAAATTGCTTCTAAATGGAATTTCTGATTTTTCTTTTAATTCATAAATAAAATATTAAACAAATTGTTTCTTGATTTTGTTTTATCCATTATTTTTTCCTGTTGCCATCATAATGTAATTTTAGTTATTCTATTTTACTTTAGCAAATTATTTTGAATGAAATAATTAGATAGAATTTTAAAAGTGTAATTAATAGTTCATAATAAAGGCTTCCATTTTATGTCAGGGAATATCTAATTTGTAAAGACTATTTCAAGTTACTTCGATTATACAGGCTTAATGCTTAATGTTCCACGGCACATAAATGATGATACTTGTACCATCACCTTATATACCACATACCTCTGAAAACAGAGCTAAAACAAAAGAATTGGTAGTAAGCCTATTTAAGAAGTAAATCTTCAGTTCCCTTCCTTAATTGCAGCCAACCAACTGCTTCTCTTCTACCCAGAAGAAAACCAGAGGTTTTCCCCCAGGAAAAGGCAATGTGGAGAGTGTCTGGATTGACAGATGCCAGAGACCAGGAAGATGTTACTGAAAATAAGATTAAGAAAAAGCGACCATGCCTATCAGGCCTCTCTTTAAGTTGTGTACCCAAGACAGTTCATCAGATTCTGATGGTGCATACTCTTAAAATTCATCCAAACTAAAAGAAAAACAAAGTTTGCAGAAGAATCCAGTAGCCAGAGAAAACCAATTTAAAAGCATTACCAGTCACCCTAAAAACACAATAGATCCATAGAATTCATTAGTAAGTTTTGTTAAACTTTAAGGTGACTTTCATGCTACATAAATAAACTATTTCAAAATTTTTGATTTTTTTAAATCATGCTGTTCTCTCAGTTTATTTTACCAAGCCGATACAAACTACATAACACCTAAAAATATATAAAACTACTATCCATTGTCACCATAAATAATTTATAAAAATAATCAATAAAATGCTATTGAATCAAATTAAGCACTATATTAAAAGAATGATAGCCCATGGCAATTAGGGTTTATTTCAAAAGAGCAAAAATGGGGTCAGGTGTAGTAGCTCACACCTGTAATCCTAGCACTCTGGGGAGGCCAAGGCAGGTGGATTGCCTGAGCTCACGAGTTTGAGAACAGCCTGAGCCAGAGCGAGACTTCATCTCTAAAAACAGCTGGGTGTTGTGATGGACGCCTGTCGTCTCAGCTACTTGGGAGGCCAAGGCATGAGAATCCCTTAAGCCTAAGAGTTTGAGGTTGCTGTGAGTTGTGATGCTATCACACTCGACCCAGGGCAATAAAGGGAGACTCTGTCTCAAAAATTAATAAAATACACCTTACTGATAGGTCAAAACCCCTCAGCTTAATGAATTGAGTTGATATGTCTATAAATTATTTGCTAATGCCCAACAAATATTCCTTATTTTAAAGCAAAACCCACCTAATAAAACAGATATAGCAAAATACTTCCTTCATATGATATAGAAAACATATTTTAATCAAGTCCAACCTCATATACAATTGAGAAATATTAGAGAAATTACTCTAAAGTAAGAAACAGTTCGTCAGTCCATAAAATGCATATAAGTACTGCTATTGCTTGAATATGGAATTTTTGACTGATGCAATACAAAAATTAGATCAGAACTATAATAATTTGAAAAGTTTTTCACCTGAAAACACAAATGAATCAGCCTAGTATTCATTTGTACTTTTAATAACGTTAAAGTATTAATAGAATACATAAATGAGGATGTTATAAAAATAGTAGCTGACTTTTTTTAAATACCAAGAATATTAAACTATAAAATATAATGGGATAAGAATTTATTAGCATGAGAAAATTTAGTATTTATAGGAACAAACATTTAAGAATGTAAGTCTATATTGTAAATATTTCTCAGAAATATGAAAAGAATCTGACTAAAAATGAAAGACCCAGTACAGTAAATACCTCAATTTCTCTTAAGCTAACTATTGGTGTCATGACTTTTGATTTAAATTCTGATTATTTTTTTAAGAATATAAAAGTTATTCTAAAGTTCATTCAGGTGAAAGAATAAATAGGATGAAAGAAGCCAAAAAAGCTTATATAAAATTAATGAGGGCTTTTTTTTTCAACAGTTAAAACTGAGCAACTTCAAAGCTACAGTACCCAAAATAGCATGGAACAGCCATAAAAACAGACACAAAGACCAATGAAAAAGAATAAAGATCCCAGAAATAAAACCATGCATGTAAAGTCAACTCAGTTTTTAAAAAGGCACCAAGAACATACAGTGGGGAAAGGACAGTAACATCACTAAATGATTCCTGAGAAAACTGGATGTCCATATGCAGAAGTACAAAACTGGACTCCTATTTCTCACCATATACAACAAAAGTCAAATCCAAATGGATTAAAGGTTTAAATATAAGACCTAAACCTATGAACCTACTAGAAGAAAACACTGGGAAATGCTTCACAACGTTGATCTGGGCAAAGATTTCTTGGGTAAGACTTCAAAAGGACAGGCAGACAACCAAAGCAAAAATTGACATATGGAATCACAACAAACCAAACAGCCTCGCTGCATAGGAGAAAACAATCAACAAAGAGTGGGAGAAAATACAGTAGAACCTCTAAGTTGACCACCTAAGAAACTGTAACAAACTGAAGACGATGAGCACAAGAAACTAGACCTTAGCACATGTGACACATGTCCAGTCTATGAAAATTAGGGCAACTTGAGGAGGTAGTCCGTGTAGGAAGGTGGTCTACTATGGAGGCTTCTACTACTATTTGTAAACTATTTGACTGAGAAGAAATTAATAACCAGAATAGATAGGTAACTTAAACAACTCAATACCAAAATAAATAAATAAAATCCAATTTAAAAATATGCAAAATATATGAATAGGTATTTTATCAAAAGAATATGTAAAAAATAGCTGACAGTTATATGAAAAACTGCTCAACATCACTAAGTATTATGGAAATGCAAATCAAAACTGCAATGAGATATCATCTCATTCTAGTTAAAATGGTTATTATCAAAAAGACAGAAAAATAACAAATGCTGGTGAGGATGTGGAGAAAGAAAAATGTTCTTACACTGTTGGTTGGAATGTAAAATATGGCAGTTTCTCAAAACACTAACCACAGAACTACCATATGATCCAGCAGTCCCACTGCTGCATGTACATCTGAAAGAAAGGAAATTAGCACAGTAAAGAGATAGCTGCACACCCATGTTTATTGCAGTACCATTCACAATAGCCAAGACACGGAACTAATCCAAGTATTCATCATGAAACTAATCCAAGTATTCATCAATTGATGAGTAGGTAAAGAAAATGTGGTATATACACACAACGAAATGTTATCATTTCATAAAAAGAATGAAATATTGTCATCTGCAGCAGCATGGATGGAATTGGAGGACATTATTTTAAGGGAAATAAGCCAGTCACAGAAAGACAAAAGTTCACGTTCTCCTTCACAAGTGAGAGCTAAAGAACTTGATCTCATGGAGATAGTGGATACAGTGGTGGTTACCAGAGGCTGGGATTAAATTGACATCACGGAGGTAGTGAAGACAGTGGCGGTTACCAGAGGCTGGGATTAGGATTACCAGAGGCTTGGATTAATAGTGGAGAGGGGATAAAAAAGGGATTGGCTAACACGCACACAACTACAGTGAGTAGGACGTACAAGATCTAATGCCCTGTAATAGCACAACAGTGCAACTATAGCTAATAATAATTTATTGCACATTTCAAAATAACTAGAAGTGTAGTTTTGAGATGTTCCCAACACAAAGAAGTGACAAGTGTTTGAAGTAATGGATATCCCAATTAACCAAATTTTATCTCATACATGTAGAATTGTGTAAAAACATCACATGTGCCCCATAAGTATTTACAATTATCACATATTCATAAAAATTAAAAGTAAAAAATTTATTTTAAACTAAGAGTTTAGTGAACAACATGGGAAGAGACAGAAAAACTAAACTATCACAGAGAAGGCAGAAGCAGACTCTAATGTAGGTCAGGACTTAGCATGTTAAAACAATAAAATTGTGAATCAGCATCAAAAGATCATCCCATCAATGGTGGTAGAATAATTGCCTGAGTGCCTAGAAATTTTACACTCATTCAGCATTTTATGCTCGAATCCAAAATATACACAAGATGAATGAAAGAGCTAGCACAAAATGAGTAAACAAAGAAATCAACTACAAAAGAACCAGTTAAAATAGATGTGCGTGAAGCACAAAGGGAAACAGGGCTGAAGAAAGGAATCCTATGTGAAAAGATTTGTAGACTTCATTGCAAAATAATTAAAACCTTCTGTATTTGAAGAGCCATGATAAATAATATAAAAGATGACTAAGAGAAAAATATGTATCAGGCAACGTGTACACACATTTAATCTATGAAGTGCTCAACAAGCAAAATGGCAAATAAATAAATAAATGAAGAGTAACACATTTTAAAAGAGGCAATGAATATAAAACAGAAAGTGTCCATTAAACAAATGTTTTTGACATCGAAATACTAATTTGGTCTGTTAGATTTGTGACCATCTATGTATCTACCTATCCTTCTGTTCATCTATTTATCAGTCTTCCTATATATGTCCCAGGAGATCTGTACTTTTATAATCTGCTACTTAGAAAGGGAACTATGAATCTTTCCTATGAAAAACGAGATAGTACTTACAAGGGTACATGTGAAACTTACTAACTGTAGAAGATAAATGTCTTGACACAATAACTAAGAAAATGCCACAAAGGCTACGTTAACCAGTTTGATGAAAATATTTCAAATTGTACATAAAACCAGCACATTCTACCCCATGAATGCATTAATATACACAGCTATGCTTTAATTAAAAAAAGAAAGAGAGAAAAATGAGATAGTAAATATTTCTAGCATTGTGGGCCATGGAGTCCCTGATCACAACAGCTAAATTCTGCTATTGAGCACAAAAGCAACCAAAAGATAAATGGACAGGACTGTGCTCTAGCAAAACCTTATTTGCAGACACAGGCAGTGGGTCAGATTTGAGCTGTGGGCCATAGGTCTCAGATCTCTAATTTAAAGAAAAAGTTGTAGCAATTTTGTAGAACAAATTGTCCAACATACGTCAAAAACTTAAAAAAATTTACTTATTACTTTACCAAGCAATTTCCTTTCAGGAATGTACATGGTTTTATGAACGTTTTGAGAGACACAGAAATCAAGAAAAGTAAAATCCACATGGCCGAAAACAAGTGAAGCCCTCCAGCAACACCGATTAGCTGAGCAAGTTGAAACGTGTGGATGAATCAGAAAGGACGCTGTCAGCTGAGGTTCTTGGAAGTGAAATAACGGCCCATAACATAGTCTGTCTCAAAACTTTTGTATTGATTCCTACATATCCTATAACACCATTATGCTTATGAGTAATTATATTTGTGAAATTATTTCTTTAGTGTCTATCCACAAGATTTTAGATAACAAACTAGACTTCACTATGGATGACCATGCCTTACCCAGCTGAAAAACTTAACAGGAAAAAAAAAGTTAAAGCTATCAACAAACATGTATAAAGAACTGAAAAAAGCAGGTGTCTGTGGAACATATACACTATGCCCCAGGATGTCTGTGCACTTGCACGCATGAATACACACACACACACACACACACACACATAAACGCACTGTAGAGGTTAACAGAACAGATTTGCAAATAAGAGTACCTGAGTTCAAATTCAGCTTTAGCAACTTTTTGTATGAATTTTGTCAAATCATTTAATCTTTCTTAATCTCATTCTCTTAATCTGTGAAATGGGAAGCGTCACTGTACTTACCTCTTGGAAGTATCACGAGAATTATGAGACAACGCTAAGACAGTATTCAGCCTGCTCTAACAACATTCCACACGTCCGGGCCGCCTCACCCCTCACCCCCTCACTCCCTCTACTCCTGCATAGAGACTTGGTTCCAGCTCTATAAACATTCCAGGCTTCCTTTTCAATGAGATACCAAACCCTAACCGTATTGCAATGATGCATAGGACAGTCCCACAGCCAACACTCCTGCATGAGGCTTTATTTCTATAATTTAATTTTTATTAAAGCATAACTGTATACATTTATGAGACACATGTGATTATTTGACGTACAATGTGGAATGCTTCAATCAAACTGATTAACATAACCATCACCTCACTTGTTTTTTTATGGTAAGACATTTATAATCTACTCTTAGTTGTTCTGAAGTGTACCCTTGCATTGTGCGCATTAGGTGAGATCCCTCCAAAGGCCCTGCCTCCTCCCGCCAATTGCTCTCCCCTCCCCTCCCTTCTCCCACCTCTGTCCTCTCCCTTGCTAGACTATATTTGTGTTTTATCATTTGTATGAATGTCCAAGTGTTTATATATAGATTTCATAATAGTATTGAGTACATCGGATACTGTTTTTTTCCATTCTTGAGATTCTTAACTAAGAAGGGTATGTTCCAATTCCATCCATGTAAACATAAAAGATGTAAAGTCTCCATCTTTTTTATGTCTGAATAGTATTCCATGGTGTATATATACCACAATTTGTTAATCCATTCATGGATAGATGGGTATTTGGGCTGCTTCTACAACTTGGAAATTATGAATTGGGCTGCGATAAACATTCTGTTACAAATGTCTTTGTGGCAAAATGATTTTGTTCTTCATACCTAGTAATGGAATTGCAGTATCAAATGGAAGGTCAACTTTTAATTCCTTAAGGATTCTCCGTACTTCTTTCCATAAAGGTCGTATTAGTTTGCAATCCCACCAGCAGTGTAGAAGCATTCCCTTCTCTCCATAGCCACACCAGCATCTGCGGTTTGGGGACTTAGTGATGTGGGCTAATCTCACTGGAGTTATATGATATCTCAAAGTGGTTTTGATTTGCATTTCTCTGATGATTAATGACAATGAGCACTTCTTCATGTGTTTTTTGGCCATTCGTCTGTGATCTTCAGAAAAGTTTTTGTTCAAGTCTCTTGCCCACAAAGAGATGGGGTTGTTTGTTCTTTTCTTATTGATTAATTTGAGTCCTGTGTAGAGTCTAGATATCAGATCTTCCTTGAAATCATAAAATGCAAAAATTTTCTCCCATTCCAAAGGCTGTCTGTTTGCTTTAGTTGTAGTGCTTTTAGCTGTGCAGAAGATTTTTAGCTTGATCAAATCCCAGTAATTTGTTTTTGGTGTTGCTTCAATTGCCAGGGGGGCTGTACGAGGCTTTAGAAGTTAGTTCCTTGAGGAGGTAAGAGAGCACAGAGCTTCTGTTTTGCAGGTTTGGGTGGAGGGAGAAACGGTGTGGTTTGGGGCGGTGGCAGCAATGGTAACATAGTCCTGGGGTGAGTAGCAGTGTGGTTTCTTGACCCAGGAATCGCAGCAGCTCCCTTTCCAGGTCAGTTATATGGCACGGTTTTGGAGATATTTCCTGGAACTACAGCTTCTGGTGTGCTTCTCCGGCCCTTTCACTGATTCGGTCACCTAGGCTTCCCTCCTTAAATTAATTGCAGAGGATGCTGTTTGGACTGCAACAAGAATTCCTTCTGTCATTCTCATTACAATGCTTTGTTTATTTTGTTGGCATTTCTTGGATGTTATTTACAAGATATTTAGGAGAATACTGAGAGGTTTTTAAAGGCTCAGACAGGTGCAGCAGAAGGCAGGGCCAGGAAGGACCATCATTAAAGTCTACCAACCTGCTGTGATCTTGCCATTTTTTCAGTATCAAGTTGCCCACTGCCAATTCAAGGCACTTTGGGCAAGGTTTAAGATGTTAAGTATGAACAAAGGTGGTCTCTGTAACTACAGATTGTAAAATCAAGAAGACACTCATACGTATAACTACATCACATGCACTATTTTATTTTGTCTTCAAATAACTGTATAGGTAGATACTATTACCTTCACATTACAGATGAGATTAAAGATATGAAGGGACTTTCTTTCAGTCATGAAGCTAATAAGTGTTCAAGATAGCATTTAAATCCAAATCTCACTAGAGAGCCTGACTAACGCTGTAGAAGTTCATTGACTCATCCAACTAATAGGTGCTGACACTACTCTTGCCAGCCCTGATTCGAGGGAATGTGGTAACAGTTCAACTTATAAAAACAGCAAGTCAGGGAAATAAAGGCATGCCGTATGAGCAGAGGTAGGAGTGAGAACTTGATAAGAACGCAGGCACAGGTCAACATTCCACATATGCACAAGGAATTAAATGGAATCAAATATCACCTGAGTGCCCAGATAGTCTGCTTGGAGTTAAAGAGACACAACAATCTCATTCTTGTCAGTGTCTGTTTTATTCATCCACTGGTGTGTCCTAGCACCAAACCTCAAAAGTATTTGTATGAGGAAGAAAAAAAAAATATGAAAAGTTTTATTATAGTGGATGAATAAATTCTGAGCAAGGGACATCAAAAATGGGAAGTAGAAGGTCAGAAACACTTCAAAGAAAAAATAACTGAGCCTTGAAAAATGAGCACAACTTTATAATGAGTTTTTTAGATCACGATGCCCCAGTTATCCTACTTGAATTTCTTGTCACAGTCTTGGATTTTAGGGGTTTCTTAAGGCTCTGAATCTATAAATACAATTTAATAAATGCAAAGGTGACTATGGAGAGATAAATCTTTCAAAACTAGAAGTTCTTATGTACGTCTTTCTCATATTGACCCAGTCATTAGGTGAAATACTTAACCATGCATGTTCTCATTCTATGAAGCCTCTAAATATTTGGGTGTGTTCACATATACGAGGTTGTATAATTAAGTTAATGAACTCACCCTAGAAAAAGTGTTACATGCCTCAGCGCTGAATATAACTATGATTTTACCTTTGAAGTACTTCCCAGGGGAAGCTGTCCACCAATACCAGTACCTTCAAAGTAATTTTGGAACTTTTTTTTCCTGAAATGGTCATCAGAACTATTGTTGTATTACCCTTGATGTCCTGAATGTCATCAAAATGCCTTCCTTTCAATAGTTCCTATATCTTCATGTAAAGAAAAAAGGCATGGGGACCAGATCTGGTGAGTAGAGAGAATGTGGCTAAAAACTCCCTCACAGACAGTGCCTTGTGAGCTGGTGCATTGTCATGATGCCAGAGCCATGAGTCGTTGGCAAAAAGTTCAGGTCATTTTCATCTAACTTTTTCATGTAGTCTTTCATCACTTCCAAATAGTAAACTCAATTCACTGTTTGTCCAATTGGTACAAATTCATAATGAACAATCCCTCTGATACCAAAAAGGGTTAGCAACATCCGTTTCAACTCTTAATTTGGACTGACATAATTTTTTGGTTATGGAGAATTGGCTGACTTCCACCATGCACTTGGACACTTGGTTTCAGCATTGTATTGGTACACTCATGTTTCATCACCAGTGATAACACAAAGCAAAACATCATCTTGCCTCTCAAAAAAGTCTTGTCAAGCTTACAACTCTCCTTTACTTGTATCCATTAGTGAGTTCCTTCAGGACCATTTTTACACACACACCTTTCTCATACCAAGATTTCTAATTAAGATTTTACTAATTGTTTCTCTATCTGTATTTACTTGGTCTACTATGCTTCTCACAGTCAGTCGATGATTTTGATGCAGTTCACAAAACTTCTGCAATATTTTTGTCAGTTCTCCTTAATACTGGCTGCCCTGGCCACTCTTCATCAGTAATACTTTTTCTTGTCTCAGTAAAATGTCTAATTCATTTGTACATTGCTGTTTTCTTTACGACATTATCTCCATAAACTTGGACTAACATGTCCCTGATTTTACTTCCATTCTTGCCAAATTTAACAAAGAATTGAATGTTTGTTGCTCTAATTCAAGGTCCAACATTCTTGCAATGGCACGCACAGCACACAACAATAATGAACACCACGCAGCAAGACACTGCCATGTGTGAACATGAACCCAGCTGTGAGACACTGATATACTAAGGTTATGAAATCTTACTGAGTTGTTTGTACAGTGCTACCAACATAACTACATGATGCCAAGTTCACAAACCTAATTATCAGACCTCATATATACACATACATAAAATCACCCCAACTACAGCATTTTGCAAAATATCTCATGATGTTAATAATAGCAATATTAGTACCAAATGGACCTGCATGATAGTCGAATTGCTTCTCCTGCTTCACTCCAGTTTTAGCGCCTTGGTGAAAACCCTCTCCAGTTCTATTCCAAACCTTTCCAGCCTACGTACCCTTTTCAGTTTCCTCTCTCTTTGACCAAATCCTGGTAGAAAATGATTCCAATAAGCTGGTGACTCAGAAGTCACAGTGAAAGATGACTTTTCTCATACACATACACAAAAATAGTTTTCATATTTTCTTGGGGAAATGGATATTGAACATATTTCTCAAAGAACTTAGAGAACTTCCACAGCCAATATACCACAGCCTTCTAGGGAAGAATACAGGGGCAACTGCTCCACTCCCACTGCACAGTTGAAGAAGTCAAGCAGGGAAGGGTTATGATAATGACTCAGAATCATGTATTGTGCCAAGAAACTGGGCATGAAACCCACATCTCCTGAATCTTGGATTTTTACTTTTCTTGCTGTGGTTAAACACTGACTCTTAAGATTGCTAAATACACAAATAAGAAAAATAACATTTTATTTGCCAGAATAATGTTCTATGTAACAGACACATGCTGTTGAACATACTTAGTGTTTTATTTTGCTTTTAATGTAAAAGCTATTATAATTAGTAAAAACTTAGTCCTGTTTATTTCCCCTGTTCTAAAACTTTGATATTGACATAAAGGATTAGTGAATCAGAAAACCCACTGCCATGATTTTTACAAAACTCATGATTCCTCAAAATTATTTCTTGTGTTTTATTTTGTTTTGTTTTGTTTGACAGCAAAAATCCTTACTCCAACATTTGGGCATCTCATGTTAGTGACTCATATTCTTATGCTAGGATCTGCCACCTTATGTTCCTCCAGGTTGACCTTCTGGGTCTCTAATAAACATATAATTCTACACATAGACTATACCAGGAAAATGTATATAAAGATAACATCAGATTGCAGAATACCTTGGTTGTGTCAAAAGGCCATAAAGATCAACATTATAAGATTGATGTGAGGATGTGACAAGTTCTCTCTGCCTCTTTTCAACTACAATGAGGGCTGGTTTTGGAATAATTTCTATATCACCTAGTTTACTACTTTGCTAGGACTGCTGTAACATGTACCATAAACTGAATAACATTTTATTGGCTCACAGTACTAGAGGCTACAAATCTGAGATCACAGTGTCTACATCCTGGATTCCTTTTAAAAGCAGTGAATAAAAGGATCTTTCCTGGCCTCTCCTAGCTAGTGGCTTTCTGTCTGCTTTTGATATTCCTAGGCTTCTACTGCATCACTCCCATCTCTGCCTTCACCTCTGCATAATGTTCTCCCTGTGCGTGTCCAAATTTTCTCTTTCTATGAGGACACCAGTCAAATTGGATTGGGGGCCTCCTATCTTAGTATGACTTCACTTTAAATAATTATGTCTGCAATGATTCTATTCAAAATATGGTCACATTCTGTGGTCCTGGGGGGGTAGAACTTTAGCATATACATTTTTGAGGGACACAATTCAACCTATGAAACCCAGGAATAGAACTCATGCTCCGGACAAATACTCCCAATGGATAGGGCTTAGATGGAAGACTGTTATTTTTTTTCTAACCATATGAAGGAGGCAGGAATCTTTGGTCCAGTATCAGGGAACCAGTTATAGTCACACAAAGAAAATAAACCCTAGATTCTAAGACCACAGAGTCCCTAAGGTGAGAAATGTGTGGTCCTGGGCAAAGTGTAGGCAGATGCAATAGCCTGTAGATGACTTGGTATGAGCTGTCTTCATTACTAAATGGACCCAAATGCATGAACTTCTGACGTGGTTCAGAGTCCTTTTATTTATAAATAGAGTGATGTAATTCTTACTCAGGGAGTAGTAAAAGTCTTCCAAGAAGATGTGAGGAAGCTACTTTGAGTGTTCTGGAACCATACACATTTGGACAACAATAAGTGGAGATTGCTGCCACCCTCTAAGCTCAGTGTCTAGGAAAGGGGTCATATGAGTGAGGCCAAGAATATGGTAAATGAAAAAATTACATTTCTCCTTTGAATTTCATAGACTTTAAATATACAGATTTATACAGTTTTCTCTTGCTGCATAACAAATTACCACAAACTTAGACACTTAAAAAAGTGCTCATTTGTAATCTCTCATAACAGAGGTCCTGAACATCATTGGATCTCACCACTGTCTTAATCCATATTGTATAGCTGTAAAGGAAGAACTGAGGCTATAATAGGCTCCATGAACCATGAGATTTTTATAATCCTCTCCCTGAAATAACGACTTGACCCTTTGAGTTGCTTTCCAGAAATGATGGACTTAGACTCCTGGCCTCAAGTGATCCTCCCACCTCAGCCTCCCAAAGGGCTGGGATAGGTGTGAGCCACCTCACCTGGCCTATAATGACAAATTTTCTACAATAGAATTGAGATTCTGAATGCCCAAGGGCAGATGTCCTAATGCCAAGATTCACCTCACCCTAAAACCTGCCCCCAAAGCACATGGGTCTTCGTGAGATACAACCAGGCCTGTCCAAGGTACACAACACCTCCTTTAAATGCCCAGAACATCCCTTCCAGGGGTGGCGAACAAGTTCAACCACGCGCTCGGAGATCGCTCCTCAGAGGTCCCTCCTCAGAAGCAGCATAACAAAATCCAAACTTGGCAAAGAGCCACAGTATACAAAATAATGATAAGAGAGGCAAAGAGCCGAAATTCATTTTGGCCGGGAGCCGCATGCG
>CAUYPK010061560.1:0-16698 GCA_963574355.1 Loris lydekkerianus
GCCTGAAACTGCCTCTACCTAGATACAGCCAATGTGGTACCATGCCACTGGCCCGACCCTGTCACTCACCTCTTCCCCCGCCTTCTTTCCCTGCCCCTTCTCCACAATAAAAAAATAAATAAATAAAACTCCAAAAAAAAAAAAATAAATAAAAAAAAAATAAAAATTTGAAATAGATGAAATATTTAAATTTAAAAAGTGAAACCTGGTGGCACCTGTAGCTCAAGCAGCTAAGGCACCAGACACATACACCAGAGCTGGCAGGTTCGAATCCAGCCTGGGCCTGCCAAACAATGACAACTACAACTAAAAAGTAGCTGGGCGTTGTGGCAGGTGCCTGTAGCCCCAGCTACTGGGAGGCTGAGGCAAGAGACTTAAACCCAGGAGTTGGAGGTTGCTATGAGCTGTGACACCATAGCACTCTACTCAGGGTGATAGCTTGAGGCTCTGTCTCAAAAAAGACAAAAAAAAAAAAAAAAAAAAAAAAAAAGTGAAACCTACTCAGATACTAGAAGAAACTATAAAACTTTTAAAAAATATAATCTTAGAGTTTATAAAAATAAGACATAAAATCCAAAGATCATAGAATAAAAAGATGAATCAAAAGTCAAGATAGTAAATAAAATTCTACATGGAAAAAACTCACAATAAGTAATACCAAAATTTTTTTTAAAACAAACAACTGGGGCGGCACCTGTGGCTCAAAGGAGTAGGGCGCTGGCCCCATATGCCGGAGATGGCGGGTTCAAACCCAACCCTGGCCAAAAACTGCAAATAAATAAATAAATAAATAAAACAACTGGGTAAAAAGTATTTGTAATTCATATACAATTTTTTAATAAACAGGGTGGCTCAAAGATTGCCCATAAAGTCACCATACATAGGGAAGATGGGAAATTGAAGCTAAATGCTTATTTAGACAATATTCATTACCAAATTTTACAAAATATTCTGTGTGTAGGCCACCTCTTTGTAAAAAAATTTTTAATATAGATGGTTCAGAATAGTCTCCAATGATTCTTTGTATGTTCCCTGGCCTAAGCTGTTGTCTCCTTTTGCCTGCATGATCTTCTTCTCTTTCTTTTGTAGTCTTTTATCTCTTCAAAACCAACTTTTCATTTCATTTATTTTGATTCATTCTGTTAAGAGCCTCTAATGAATTTTTCAGTTCATTAAATGTATTTCTCATTTCCAAGATTTGTTCATTGTTTTTCATCATTTCAACCTTTGTTAAATTTCTCTGACAAATTTTCTGAATTGCTTTTCTGTGTTATCTTGGAAATCACTGGGTTTCCTTAAAACTACTATTTTGGTCTGAGAGCTCATATTACCATCTTGTTAGGTCCTTTGCCTTGTGTTTGGGAAGGCCACGGATCCCTAAATGCTATTGCTTTTGTGAAATGTGTATCTATGTCTTTCTATTAAAGGATTATTTTTTTCCAGTCTTCTCTGGCTTGTTTTGGTTTTTTTAGACATGTCTGCTTAGAGATTTTTTGGCATATACCCACTGAATTTCTTTTCTTCCCCCCGCCTAGGTTGCTGCCTCCTTTTTGGCACTACATAGCACCTTAAGCTTAGCTTTGCCTCAGCCCTAGTAAATGATCTAAACATTACCTGTTTTAAATGGGGGCAGTCCCAAAGCAGATATCCCAGCAGTGTGGGAAGGATGGCCAGGGGTTCATGCCCAGAGGACCAATAGAAATGACCCTCCTCCAGTGTGACACTGCTGAACAACCACTCTAATTTGGCATCTCTTTTGGCAAGGTACAGAGCAGTCTCAGGACTGGGCATGGTAGTCCTGCCTTCCCTATTTGTTTCTGGCTGTTCTCAGGAATGGGTCCCCCTTCAGGCACTGCCAATGCTTGCTGTGCAATGAGGTAGGGACAGGACTCCTGCCAGGGAACCCAAGATAATGGGTAAGCTGTTTGTCTACCAGGATCTCACTTTTTCCAGTGTAGAAATGGGGGGTGGGGGAGAATTTTCCATGTGCTTAGTGCTAAGGTATATTGGGAAGAGGGGTACTGCAGATATGAAAGTCCAATTCTCTTACCATCTGCTTGGAGTTTTTTCTTTTCTTTGGGGTCCTGGGAATTACCTCATCATTATATTTGAGTTCTAGGATATTGCTGGTGATTATCTCAGTGCCACATTATTTTCTGGCTTTCTGTGAGGATGGGGGTAGTGCAGCCAGCTTGCTTCTAGCTACCCTTTTGGAATTAGAAGTCAACATGTTTTTGAGCTAAAAATACAAAGAAGAAAGTTAAAAAAACAAACAAACAAAAAAAAAACAGAGTTACTTCATGCCTCACCAGTGATGTCTTTCCTTGTGGCCCTTGGCTCAAAGTCCATTGCATATAAATCAGACACAGTGACTGTGCAGCCCTGCTTGGTCAGCTCCTCCACCGCCACGTTCTTCAAGGTTCCATTGAAAGACTTGGGTTCTTGGTGTGCATAGACGATGAGCACTTTCTTACCTAAATCAGTAGGAGAGACAGTTCCTTTTGAAAAGCAACTCCTCCATGTCAAAATTCAATGAAGACTAAGATGAAAATTAAATGTTTTAGTGTATTCTGGTAATTGAAGCAAAGAAATGTCAATGGGTGGCAGTTTTAAAGCAATAGACTTTTTAAAATCCAGTTATATAATTATATCATAGCTCATCATTACTTGGGTTTCCTAGTGCACAAAAACACAGTAGGCCAAATCATTTTTTCTTAAAAATACCCTCACTTTAACACACCTGTTAGGGGCGGGACACAATTATAAAAGGAACTTTACCAAACAAATGCAATCAATGTAACCTGGTTCTTTATACCCTTAATGAATCCCCAACAATAAAAAATAAATAAATATAAATGAACAAATACCATCACTAAATTCTTTAAAAGCCTGAATGCATTTGTGCATAAAAATGTTTAGGCCTGCACCCTAACATCAAAATAAAAAGCTGCCAGGGCCAGGCATGGTGGCTCATGCCTGTAATCCTAGGACTCTGGGAGGCCAGGGCAGGTGAATTGCTTGAGCTGAGGAGTTCAAGACCAGCCTGAGCAATAGTGAGACCCCATTTCTAAAAAATAGCCATGGCATTGTGGCAGATGCCTATAGTCCCAGCTATTTAGGAGGCTGAGGCAAGAGGATCAATTTAGTCCAAGACTTCGAGGTTGCTGTGAGTTATGATGCCACAGCACACTATAGAGGGTAACAAAGTATTACTCTGTCTCCTAAATAAATAAATAGAAAGCTGCTAGAATTAATCTGTCCATGCAACCCTATATTGGCAGGCATCAGCTACAGGCATTTTTCAGTCTAGCCCAGTCTGCTTCCACCTTCTCCACGTCCATCAAAAACTGGCACTTAAAACATGAAGGATCAAAACCTTTTTTCCTATGGGGAAGGAAGGGCTATTTGAAGCTCATCTTTCAGTGGTGATGCTGATGACAAAGTACAGGTACTAGCTGTCTCATCAACATCAGGAGCCTCGGAAGTAGGGTTTTCCTCATTCAGAAGAGGAATGAGGAAAATGCTGATTATGTACTGATTTCTTCTGGGAGGCTGGTTGGTGATTTGCTTAATTAAATTTACCCTGGTAACATCTAAGAGGATGTTAAACTCTTGATTTAAATTTTTCAACCTAGGACCTTAAGGAGAAAATACACATGTTAGGTTGAAGCAAACAGTTTCAGAGCATTCAGCTGAGTGTAAAAAATTGAATTTCATGAATTAGTTTAATAGTTAACATTTTTATTTTACTTTCTCAGACTCCTATGTTATAAAGGAATTCTCCTTGGAGAGGGAGGATGGATACAAATGAAATACCTACATCAATGTTTCTCAACTGGGAGCAGGGTTGCCTGTCAGGGGAAATTACTCAATCTCTGGAGACATTTTTGGTTGTCACAACTGGTGGGGGAGGGGTGCTACTAGCATCTAACAGTGGTTCTCAACCTTCCAAATGCTGCGGTCCTTTAATACAGTTCCTGTGGGTCACGACCCACAGGTTGAGAACTACTGAAGGGGTAGAGGCCAGTGACACTGCTAAACATCTTACCGTGCACAGGACAGACTCCATAACAAAGGGTTATCGGGCCTGTAATACCAGTAATGCCAAGGTTAAAAATCCTAATCTGCAGGCTCAGCGTCCATAGCACAGTGGTTATGGCACCAGCCACTTACACGGAAGGTGGCGGGTTCGAACTCGGCCAGGGCCAACTAAACAACTGCAACAAAAAGTAGCTGGGCGTTGTGGCGGGTGCCTGTAGTCCCAGCTACCTGGGAGGCTGAGGCAAGAGAATCGCTTAAGCCCAAGACTTTGAGGTTCCTGTGAGCTCTGACGCCATAGCACTCTACCGAGGGCGACATAATGAAACTGTCTCAAAAAAAAAAAGAAAATTCTAATCTGCACTATAATGCATAGAATAAGGTTAACCTTAATGTTCTAAAATGAAAGGATTTCCATGGTATATTGTTGAGTGAAAAAAAAAAAAAAAATGAAGTTGTTGGGCAGCGCCTGTGGCTCAAAGGAATAGGGCGCAGGCCCCATATACCAGAGGCAGCAGGTTCAAAGCCGGCCCGGGTCAAAAAATAAAAAAAAAAAAAAAAAATGAAATTGCAAAATTTTGTGTGTGTGTGTGTGTGTGTGCATGTACACATTATAAACAGTTACAAGAGAAAAGATGGAATGATACCGAGTTTTTAACCAAAGTTCCTCCTAGGCTTATTTAATCAACAACTACTTTTTGAGGATCTGTGTCCCAGGGGTGATTTCAGGGTCAAGAAGCAGAGCAAAAACAAGACAGACAAGACCCCACTTTTGAGGAACTTACATTCTGGAGTGGGTGAAATAAAACAAGTGAGAAAAATTCCAAACACTTATATGTATCCATGTCATTTGGATTTTTTTTTATAACAGGATGTTCAATTTCTCATTAAAACTCTATGTCTCCCATGATTAATCATTACCTGACATATTGTAGTAAGATGGATTCTTCCTGATTTGGTGGGTTGACCAGTTTTTCAGTGTTGGTCACTTTTCTCCAAGTCCCCAACAATCTGGAAGAGAAAAGGAACCTGGGAGATAGAGGTACCACATCTAGGTTTCACCACTGCTTCCTGGAGGACACGCAAATGCATCGGAGAAAGGGCATCTCAAGATAAGCAAGGAGTCCTCCGGAGATTTAGGCTTTGGAGGACAAACTATGTAGGATGTCAAAACCACTTTTTTTTTCTCCTTTGAGGGAATTCAGAGCCTTTTGTGAAGGCAGCCATAGAGAATAGGACCTGGGAAAAAGCCATGGTAGGAAACAAGAGTTGCTTGGCCTTCCTGCCTCCCTTAAGTTTTCCCCTTCAGATAACAAATGGAGCTGAGCAGATACAGGTGCCTGGTATGAGCCGTCACACAGCAGCTGTGCTGGGGACCACGAGGGGATGGTACCAGGTGTTGTTGGGCGTGTTTCTCAAATAAGGAAGCTGTCTTCAACATGGTTTCCAACCAGACGTTTCAGAAGTTCCTTCAGGAAGGCAGAGTGAGCCAGTGTAGACTTCCACAATAGATGGATTTGGTCCAAGTTCCATATCTGCTATGTGTAGCCATGGGCCCTGCAGCACATCCCTTCACCTCTCTGCTCAGCCTCCTTGATAAAGTCACAGCACAGCCCAGAAGATGAAGAGAGATGGCCTGTAGGTACATGGTTGGCATATGATAGAGCTCTGGGAAAACGTCAGTTCTCCTTAGGGGACCTCAAAGGCACAAGGAAGGCCCATGTCCTCAACCCCCAGCAGCCATCTCCAAAATAACTGACTTCATTCTGGAAGAGATCAGCTACCTCCAACTACCTGTTCTTGCTCCCCCCAACAAAAACAAACAAACAAAAAAAACAGCTCACATAAAACTCAATGCCAAAACCAAACAACTCGATTTTTAAAAGGTCAAAGGGACTGAATAGACAAAAATTTCTCCAAAGAAGATATAGGAATGACCAACAAGCACATAAAAAGATGATTAACATCACTAATCACTACGAAAATGCAAATCAAAGCTACAATGAGATACCACCTCATAGCCATTAGAATGGTCACTCTCAAAAAAAAAAAGAGAATAACAAGTGTTGACAAGGATGTGGAGAAACTGGAGCACTTTACACAAATAGGGAAAATGTAAAATGGTGCAGCCACTGTAAAGAACAGTATAGAGGCTCCTCAACAAATTAAAATGAGAATTACCATACGATCGATTCCCCTTCTAAGTATGAACTCAAAAGAATTGAAAGTAGAGTCTCAAAGAACCGTTTGTCCATTCATGTTCATAGCACCATTATTCACACTAGCTGAAATGTGGATGCAACCCAAGTCCATCAATAGGTGAATGGATAAGCAAAACGTGGCCTATCCATACAATGGAATAAAAAGGAAATTCTGACTAATGCTACAACATTGGATCAACCTTGAGGACATCACGCTCAGTGAAATAAGCCAGACACAGAAAAACAAAGACTGTGTGATTCTACTTATGTGAGGTATGGAGACAAATTCATAGAGACAGAATGTAGAATGGGGGTCTTCAGAGGCTTTGGCGGGGATGAAATGTTAGTGTCTAAGGGATACAGAGTTTCAGTTTAGCAAGATGAAAAGAGTTATGGAGATGGATGGTGATGACTGGTGATGGTCACACAACATTGTGAATGTACTTAATACCACTAAACTGCACACTTAAAAACTGGTTAAGATGGTAAATTTTATGTTAGATGTATTTTACCACAATAAAAAAAAAAATTGAGGGACATTGGACATTAAGTGTCCAAATGACAAGTTTAACACATCAGTGTGTCTTTACAGGACAACAAAAAGAACAGAGATGTAGAGCTGAACTTATCCCCAGGGCTGGGATCTGCTGAGGGCTGGGGCTGCAGAATACTTCCCAAAAGTAAGGGGTGCGGGAGGGTGCCCTGTAGGTGGAAAAAAAAGAGAATTCATCATTGTGGCAGGGGACCTAAACTAGGGGGCAGACCTGGGACTTACAGAGTAGGGTGCTATCACTGCCAAGAGAGAGCAGACAGCTCAGGTCAGTTGAATCACCTTCACACCCCAAAGGTGAGTTAAAGTCCTTTCCCATTCACTTGATTATTGACTGAACAGCAAGGAACCTACCTCTTTGGCTACCCAGTATGCCCTCTCTGTCTCTTTAGGAACAGACACTGAATTTATTCAAGCTGTCAGTGTGCCCAGGTGAAGACTGTATTTCCCAGCCTCCCTTGCAGTTAGGGCTGGCCAGTGAAGTGTAAGCAGAAGTCACTGGGTGGTTCTTCTAGGAAATATCCTTAAGGAGCTGACTCAGAGCATGTGGGTGGATGGAACTCCAGATATTTTCACTTTGGTTTTTTTCATACAGTAACATCTGCAGTGGCATTTAATCTCTGGGGAGGATCATGGACTATCAGTTTGCAATTACTAAAACATAACCCCTTAAGGTACACGTTTTGTGGCCAAGTCCTTTAGTGTGTTCAAGCCCCACGTTAATGAACTTGCTATATCAGAGCACAGAATTTGGGAGCAGTCACATTCATTTATCAAAGCACTGGAGGGTTTCCATTTTGACAACAGCAACACAATGGTGAACCTAAAGCTGGCTAGTGAGGAAGAAAAGAAAAAACCAAGTTTATGATCTTTGATGGTGAGGAAGGAGAAATAAATCTTATATTTCTTTTTTTTTTTTTTTTTTTTTTGCTGTTTTGGCTGGGGCCAGGTTTGAACCTGCCACCTCCGGCATATGGGGCCAGCGCCTTTGAGCCACAGGAGCCACCCAAATCTTATATTTCTTACTGATCCTGGGAAAGCAGCAGACAGCTGCAGGAGAACTACTCCCCCAAAGATAAGAACAAACCTTCCACTGAGCTAAAATAATCTTGGGGGGTGGGGGGAAGCTATGTAACAAGTAGCAGCACCCTGGTCTCTTGAGAAAAAGCTAATCATTAACTCTTTGTACTCTGTTGAAACTATAACTATGCAACTGACATTGAACTGAAAAAGAAAGTATAAGAGTTGGGGGAAAATCTTGGTCCTTGGAACTCAGAATTTCAGGCCTTAGGACACCTGAGTTCTCACAGCAATTAAAGGTCCCTTCCTCTAGGTTGTTGGTGTGTCTGTCAGTTTTAATTTGCCCTTTTCATGCAACAATGGTACTGTCTGAAACAAAAAATTGCAATATAAATCACAAACAAAATATTATGTCATTAAAACAGAAGAGTTCACCTGCCTGAGGAGGGGGCCTTTGGATTTCAGGCATTTTCCATCACTTGTTTAGTCCAGGGGGAGGGATACCTGCACTCTCCCTTGCTTTCTCTAGAGCAGTGATTTTCAACTGGTGCCAAGGGTATGCAAGAGAATCTTAGATGTGCCATGAAAATGTGTAAAGTTCATTAAATTATTTTCTAAAGTAGTTCAAAGCACAGAAAATATATTCTTTTCTTCTTCTTTTTTTTTTTTTTGATCAACATAATTTAAGTTTGCCACAGAAATTTAACTAGGTTCAAGTATGCAGTAAGATAAAAAGGATTGAAAAACACTGCCCTAGGGTTGTAAGTACAGAGCTGCTATCTCCACAGCCTAATGATTAGGCAAGTGTACAGGAGCCACTCTCCAGGGCCAGCTGCTGACATCAACACCTTTGGCGCAGAGAAGTACAACATAACTAACCACGTGGGGCAAAAGGGCAAGTCATGAAAGGCTTGGTGTGGCTCATCTCCTAAGAGCAACAGAAAAGAGTTAATAACTCATCTGGGAGGCTTTGTAGTTCCTTGGTAGACAGACATTGCCTTGAGGTTTAGTTTATAGAAAGTGAACTTTGGCTGTCGTAGTTTGTATATAATAAGTGCTAGAAGAAGCCTGAGAAAAGCATAGGGCAACAGAAGTTGGGTCAGTGAGGCAAGATAGGATGGTCTCTGTTATGATTCCCTGAGTACCACTTAGCACGGCAGCTCAGGCCTTGGTCTACTTGTTCAGGTTACCTCTAAAGTCTATTGTGAGCACTGTGGGAGGCTGAGGCAGGAAGACCACTTGGGGACAGGAGTTTGAGACCAGCCTGGGCAACACAGCAAGAACTTGTCTCTACAAAAAAAATTTAAAAATCAGCTGAGTGTAGTGGAACATGCCTATAGTCCCAGCTGCTTGGGAGGTTGAGGCAAGAGGATTGCTTGATCATAGCAGTGGCCTATGACCATGCCACTGTACTCAACAGAGTGACACCCTGTCTCAAAAAAATAAATAAATAAATAAATAAATAAATGTAAATAAAGTCTATTGTGAACCTAGAGGAAAGACAGCTGCTAATGCGCACAAATGATGTAGGGACCTTGAGGGCAGAGTTGGCACTGGCCTAAGGAAAAAACAAGTGTTCCGAAGTAAAACAAAACAAACAAAAATGGAAGAATCCAAAGCACAACTGAGAATAGGCTTCCATGAGGGTTAAAGGTCACATTGAAAATGAAACTGACTAGAAGGTGAATAAGGAGCTCAGATTTCGAGGAGGTTCCAGAAAGGCTAATGGTTTCAGACAAACTCCAGATTTCTTCACACAGGAAATCAAACCCTGACTTTTGTGAAAGTCGCTGTTACTCTATTACTAGTCACTCTATTACTAGCAGTGAGGGAGGCACAGTTCCTAACTAATATGTTCATTTATTCATTCAGCCAGGTCTACAGCTTGTTGGAGGAATTAATTAGCTTCTGAACACGTACTGCACTAGATGCTGAGGTTACAGTGGTGAATAAGATAAGAAAGGAACTTTGCATTCTTGTCAGGGTGCTGGTGGGGAATAAACAAGCAGGCAAAGAAAGCAATCAAAGAATTCCAGATGCTTGTACATAATGGTAAAAAATGGTAAGTAACAGTGATCAGCAAATAAAGTGCTTTACTGGATAAAATGGCAGGGGTATGTCTGTTATTTTAGATAGGTAATCCAGGAAGGTGTCTCTCAGCAGTGACCTGGAACCAGCTCTGCAAAGATGTGGGGGAAGATAAGTCCAGGCAGATGGAATGGTCAGCCATAAGGGCCTGAGGTGGGAGCTGGCCTTAGTCTCATAGGCTCCAGAAATAGCAAGAGAGCCTCTTCAGGTGGAGTGTGGTTTAGAGAAAGAATTGGGTGGTAAGAGATGCAGTCAGAAACATGAGAGGGGTCCCATCACTCTAGGACATTGGTGAAGATTTTTCATCTAAATCTAACAGAAAGCTATAGTCAGCAGGAGAGACCTGCTTTACTTTTATAAAGGTTGTCAGTGTTTTTGCAGACTCAGGGAGCACCTTATCCTGAAACTCCCAAAGTGAGGGGCCAAAGACATGTTGGTTTTGGATCAAATGCTTTTATTTTAATGACTCTATGCAGGGCATGCATCTTCAGTGTCCCCAAGCTTGACCACTTTCTATTGTCTTGCTTTGATCAATTTACATCACATGCCTGACCTGACATTTGAGTTTGTGATGCCCCATTTCCAATTCTTCTAGTAATACAAAATAAGAAACTGAGCAACCAGGCTCTTGACTCATACACACAGTTCAGGGCTGTTCACTTCAACCCCAGGCACCTCCCTAAGCACCCCATCCACAGCAGTAATTTCTTCTTCTTTATTAGAAACTGTGTACTTACATAGGTCTATAGGAAAAAAAGACCATATGGTTATTGAACTCTTTATATCACATCATTTGGGCTTTGATATTTTTGATGTATACCTTTTGCATCTTAATCAGCATCCAGAAAGTATTTTATTATGTTTTCACTTTATTTCCTGTGCCTCTTTCCATGAGAACAAGTCCCATACAGGGCCTTCTAACAGCTAGACAACAGAAGTGACACCATTGCCAGCATGCCCTTTTGTGCCCATTTCTCTATTTCTGGGCACTTGGTTTATTTTCATTTTATTAAAAAAGAACAGTAAGTAGCAGGGCTAGAAGTATTATTCAATGAACATTTTTTGCGTATTAGTTTGGCTGGGATTTTCAGAGATCAAAGGTTAAAGAAGCTGATGTTTTTTCAGACTGCGGCCACTCAACCAAGGGGTCACGGCAGCCCTGGACGATCTATGGACCTAAACCACCGCACCCCGTTATAAACTGTGACCTTGGGCTTCCGGGTTTCAATTTGTAATGGGGCGATAACACCAGCACCTATTTGTAGGGCCAAGGGCCGATTCAGTGGGACGATTCCTGATAAGCACTGACAAGTGGCCCCAGCAGGTAGTAGCGCTCAGTGAGAGGTAATAAATTGGATCATACTTTCAAAGTGGTCTCCCTGGTGCGTGCTGCGCGAAGAGTCACCGGGCCCACGTGTCCACCGTCTGCCTGGCAAGTTAAATCGCAGAAACCTCTTCGGCCCTGAGGTTCCGGGAACTGTCCCTCCCAAGCCCGGGTCCCCAGTCCGGGGTCACTCACCTCGGGCCAACGCACGGCCTCGGTAGGAGCTATTCCCACCTCCCCAAGGAGCGATCTCTGATACGCGCCGGATTCAGGCCGCGCCCAGCTGAGCACTCGCAGTCGCCTGGCGGGCAGGAGCGCCGCGGCTGTGCAGTCGGAGACCAGGTGCCGGCGTGAACCCAGGCTGCCCGGGCTTATCCTTGCCTCACCAAGTTCAAGTCCTTTCCGCCCCTCTCCTGCACAGAGGCCCCGCCTCTGCAAGCTGCCCTGCTCCAGCCCAGGCCCCGCCTTCCCGCAGCAGCTCCGCCCAGGTCCAGATCCCGGCCGCACTTTGTGGCGAGCCCCAGAGGTTCGCCAGGCCTGACCCCGCCTCTCCGGTGTCGGCCCCTCCCACTCCTTGGAGGGTGTCCTGGTTAAAAAAAAAAAAAACACAAGGGTCCGTGGTGTACCGTACTACTTCGCAATCAAAAACAATGAGCTGTTGATACATCCGGCAGCCTGCTTGGAACTTCAGGAAGTTACACTATGTGAAAAAAGCCAATCCCCAAAGGTTATGTACTGCAAGATTGCATTTCTCCCAAGAACAGGTCATAGAAATCAACGTAATAGTTATGTCAGTAAGGAAGGGAACTGGATGTAGCTACAACAGCCCACCACAGGTATCCCTGCGGTCATGAAAATGTTCTGTATCGGCTGTACCAACCTCAATGTAGTTGTTGGTATATTGTGCTATAGGTTTGAGAGATGTTACCTTTGGGAAAACTGAATAGCGGGTACATGACTCAAAAGAAAAATTAAAGGTGGGGTGGCGCCTGTGGCTCAAAGGAGTAGGGCGCTGGCCCCATATACCGGAGGTGTTGGGTTCAAACCCAGGCCCGGCCAAAAACTGCGGGGGGGGGAAAAAAAAAGAGAACGTGTAAAGTTCTCTCGGAACCAGTCTTCCAGTCCTGGAGGTAAGGGTGGCGGGACAGCGGTGCTGGTGAAGTTTGGTTGTCTCCTTTTCTAGTGCTTTCTGATTTGTCACCTCATTTGGCAGCCCACCTGCCACTGTGAACTTCCCAAAGCCCCTCTCTAAAGTCTATGCCTTGATTTCTGGTGTCTCAGGATGGCCTTATTCCAACAATAGAGCAGAAGGAGGGTTTTCCTCGTGTTCCTAAGGTTCCTGACAAAGGTAACTGCAGCTGTTGGTTGCTGGGACTTTCCCTCTTAGATTTAGCTTGTTTATCTATTTTTGCTTTTACTTACAGTGGTTCCTCCCCATCTTAGGGTTCAGTGTTAGGCTTGGTCTGTCTGTTGATGATGTTTTCCCTGTCTTCAGAGATGGGAATATGGCCTTCCTCTGAGCCCAGATCACAAGACAGTTTTCATTTTGGAACAGTTTAGGGTCCATTGGCATCTGCACGTGCATCAGGCACATCTGCGGTACAACATCACTACCGTGTGGCAGCGAGGAGAAATGACAGTGCGGACCGAGTAAGCTGCAAGCTGGACTGATCTCAATTTCTAAGTCTTTTGAATGGTGTGAGGTTGAATGGTGGTTGATTCTGGGACATCTTTAGTGGGAGCCCATCCTCAAAATAGAAGCAACAAAATTTCCAGCTAATCTGGTATTAGGGACTGAGCAATCACTGCAAACAAATGAGATGTGCTCATATTTGTATCCTGAATTTGAGGAGGAGGTGTGCTATTAAAACAAGGTAAAATAGAGTTAGCACCAAGGACAAACATTACTTCTGGGGCTTTCCAGAGTCTCACTTTTCATTGTATCCCTTGCCTTAATGAAATGTAAGAACAGGATTAGGCATTCAAGTCAAAGATGCCAATTATAAAGGTAAGCCAATTATACATTTCCTCTTCTCCCCAACTCCCCATTTTCATATTTGAAAATAAAATGGAACATCATGGGACTGGGGTAGCCAAATTATTATAACTAAGCTAACTCTTGAAGAGGTAGTTGCTTCTGGTTTTACTTAATGCCATTTCTTTCCCTTCTGTTTGGGAAACTGACTCTTAGTAATAACATAGTTTTTTGGATTTTTTGCTTTATCCTGTTTTTTATGTGTGTATTAAAATATATATAATGTAAGATTTGCTACATTAACCATTTTTAAGTGTACGTTTCAGTAGCATTAAAAAAGTATATTCACAATTTAGTATAAACATTACTACTATTTCCAAAACATATTTAACACCCCAAAGAGAAACATCATAGCCATTCAACAATTCCCCATTTTCCCCTCCTCCCTTTCCCTGGGAGGCTCTAATCTACTGTTTCCATGAATTTTTCTATTCTATATATGTCAAGATGAATAATTCCACTTTTCCCATAGATCATTTCCCTTGAAAACCTTATTGGCAAGCTTCATCCATGTTGTATTAATAGCATGTGTTAGAACTTAATTCTTGTTTATGGCTATGGTTTATAGTAGATACATATACCACAGTTTATTCATTTGTCTTTTGATGGACATTTTGGTTGTTTGACTATGGTGAATAATGCTGCCTTATGATTATTGTTACTAGTTGTATAAGTACCTGTTTAAATCCCTGTGTTCGATATTTTTTGGTATACACCAAGGAATGGTATTACAACAATGCTATGGTAAATCTCTTCTCTCTCTCTCTCATATATATATATTCCTCTTTTTGAGGAATAGCCAAAATGTTTTCCACAGTAGCTGCCCCATTTTGCATCCTCACCAACAATGTACAAGGGTTCCAATATCTCTGCATTCTCACCAACATTTGCTATATTCCTCTTCCCGCCTAAATTATAGCCATCTTAATAGTGTGAAGTGGTATCTCATTGTATTTTTGATATGCATGTCCCTAATGACTAACAACTTTCTCATGTGCTTACTGGCCATTCATATACATTCTTTGGAGAAATGTCTGGTTCAAGTCCTTTGCCCATTATTTAATTGGGGTTTTTCCTATTTTTTTTGTTGACTTATAAGAATTCTTTATACATTACAGATATAATGTGATGTATGATTTGCGAACATGTTCTCCCATTTGGTAGGTTGTTATTCGTGTCCTTGATAATCTCCTTTGATACACTAAAGATTCAAATTTTGATGAAGTGCAATTTCTTTATTTTCTTGGGATTTTGTTGTTGTTGTTGTTTGCTTTGGCTTTTGGTATCATATCTGAGAACCCATGGCCAAACCCAAGGTCATGAGGATTTACTCCTGTGAGTTCTTCTAAGAGTTTTATGGTTTTGGTTCTCATATTTAGGTCATTAGTTGTGAGAGTTTTTTGTATATAGAGTGACACAGGGGTTCAACTTCACTCTTACCCAGAGTGGTGGGAAATCCAGTGGTCCCAGCATCATATATTGAAGAGACCATTTTCCCCCATTGAACGGACTTAACACCCTTGTCAAAAATCAATTGGTCATAGATGTGTGGGTTTATTGATGATCTCTGTATATTTCTTGCTGCTTTTAAGATTCTTTCTTTTGCCTTATATAGACAAGGCAAATATATATAAGGCAAAGTATATATATTGCCTTAGATATACTGTTTTGTTGCACTTCCCTTTATTGCAATTCACAGGTACAAACTGAAAGTTTGTAAGCAACTCTGTTTTGAACAAGGTGACTTTTTTTTCAACAGCATATGTTCACTTTGTGTTTCTGCGTCACATTTTGGTAATTTTTGTAATATTTCCAACTTTTTCTTTATTATTATGTCTGTAATGGCTATCTGTGATTAGTGAACTTTGATTGTTTTGGGGCACCAGGAACCATACCCATTTAATATATTGTCAGTGTTCTGACTATTCCACTGGCTGGCTGTTTTTTCCATCTCTCTCCCTCTCCTTGGGTTTTCCTGTTAGCTGGCACACAATAATATTGAAATTGGGTCAATTAATAATGGCTTCTAAATGTTCAAGTGAAAGGAAGAGTTCCACTTATCTCACTTTAAATCAAAAGCTAGAGGCTGGGCATGGTGGCTCATGCCTATAATCCTGGCACTTTGGGAGGGCAAGGCAGGAGGGTGGCTTGAGGCTAGGAATTTCACTGTGGATGACATAGTGAGACTCAGTCTCAAAAAAATAAAATTATAAGATGTGATTGGATTCCTGCAATCCCATGACAATACTTGTGTGAGCAAGGAGTTGTTTCATATGCATAAGCAAAGAAAGTGGTTTCTTGAAATGGACTCTACTCCTAGTGAAGACACTGTGAACATCATTGAAATGACAAAGATTTTAGAATATTACCTAAATAAAGTAGATAAAGCAGGGGCAGGGTTTGAGATAATTGACTCCAATTTGAAAAAAGTTCTACTGTGGGTAAAATGCTATCAAACAGCATCACATGCTATGGAGAAATCTTTTGTGAAAGAAAAAGTTAGTATGTGTAGCAAACTTTATTATTGTCTCATTTAGAGGATTTGCCACAGTAACCCCAACCTTCAGCAACCACCTCCCTGATCAGTTGGCAGCCATCATCTTAGAGGTAAGAAGACTAGGACTTGCTGGAGGCTCAGATAATTGCTAGCTTTCTTTTTTTAGCAGTATTTTTAAATTAAGGTATGTACACTGTTTTTTAACATATAATGTTTTGTACACAATTTATTATACTATAGTATAAACATAACTCTTACATGCACTGGAAATCAAAACATTTGTGTGACTCAGTTTATTGTGATATTCACTTTGTTGTGGTGGTCTGGAACTGAACTTAACACAAGCTCCTCAGTATCCAATAATTGGTTTGATTACAATGTGTCCCTGTATGAGTCTCTGTGAGTTTCTACTTGGGGTGCACTGAGCCTCTTGGATTTGTTAATGCACATGTTTGATCAAATTTGAGAGATATTGGGCTGCTGTTTCTTCAAATACTCTTTGTGTCTTTTCCTCTTTCTCCGCTGTCTGAGACTGCCGTAAGGTGTATGTTTGTCACTTGACAGTGTTCCACTGTTTCTTTAGGCTATGTTCACTTTTCTTCATTCTTTTTTCTTTCCATACCACAGACTTAATTATTTCAATTCTCCCATGTTGTCTGATTCTTTTTTCTTCCTGCTCAAATCTACTATTGAACCTCTCTAGTGAATTTTTCATTTCAGTTTTTCTCTTCTTCAGCTAAATAATTTCTGTTTTTTTTGTCAAGGCAGAGTTCTACCCTGTGCCCTGAGCAGAGGGCAGTGGCGTCGTAGCTCACTGCAACCTCAGACTCTGGCTGTGGGCACCCTGCTGCCTCAGCCTCCGGGGCCGCTGGGATTACAGGCGCTCGCCGCTGCGCCCGGCTGGGTTTTTCCATTTTTTTCATGGAGTTGGGGTCTCACTCTCGC
>CAUYPK010061563.1:0-28781 GCA_963574355.1 Loris lydekkerianus
CCACCTCCATCACCTTCACCACCTCCACCACCTCTCCCACCTACCCCACTCCCCACCTCTCCACCTCCCCACTTATTCCGGCTCAGCTTCACAGCCTCTGAGCGGGTTTTTCTACAGCAGGAACTGGCCTCCCTCACACTCTGCTTGTGAGTGGGGTTCACTCAGAGATCACTGCTGACTGGCCGATTCAGTCAGAGAGGGGTATAGTTGTGTTCCCTCAGAGGGTCCTGTTGCTCCTCATGTTTGAAAAGAAGTCTTCACCCCAAAGTTAGGTGGCTTGCAGGTCACCCCAGTGCTCATGGGGGAGGCTGGAGACACTGGGGAGGGAGCTGCTCTGAGAATCTGTCAAGTCTGTGTCCCTGACTGCCCATCAACATAGCCTGATGAGGAAGATAAGCTCAAGAGTCTTTAAACGGAGAACAGGAACCCTTGCCTGGGTGGCTGGAATCAGCACCTGCCTCCACTTTGAAGGATGGGGGGGGGGTCTCAGAAGAGCCGTGATACTCCCCTCTCCAGAGGAGTGTTCCTGGTACCCGTGAAGGCTCCTGCTCGAGGCTGCCCCACTGCCCCGGGTGCAGGCCACCTTGCAGTGTTCTGGAGGCCTGCCCTCCCCCACCATACTTCCTTATCTGCCTCACACCCACAGCACTGCTGTTGTTTCCAGGCGTCTAGCCTCCTGCACCTAGCCACATGCCTGAGCAGTAGCCAACTACTATGGGCCCTTTGACCAAATCTAGCCTTCCCTTTCTTTTTAAAAATAAAGTTTTCTGGGGACACACCATGCCCTGTGTTACATGTTGTCTGTGGCAGGCTCTGGGCTACAACAGCACAGCTAAGTAATTGCGACACTGACACGGCCCACGACATGGGAAACAGAGCTGTGTGCGCTTTACCGAAAGGGTTTGTGAACCTCGGCCCCAGCTCCTTGCCCAGGACTGATTTAGGAATGAGAGCATAAGCTGTTTCTTGCCAAACAGGTATAATGAGGTATAGCTATAGTTTCCTAATAAGACAGAACAGGATGAGACAGCCCATTCATCCCTTTTCTGTCACGGGGTCTGGGTATGACAGGGAGTCCAGAGCCTGGCAGAGAGCAGTGTGGGGAGCACCCGTGTCCCCAGAGCTGCGGCTGGGTCCCTTAGTCCATGGCCTACTCCGCAGACCGCCCCATTCTGGATTTCATAGTATCTGATACACTGAACACCTTTACTGTTAAATTTGTGAAGGGGCCATATATTTACACGTCTGATATCCTGAGTCAAATATAAATTATTAAAATTGACCCAAGAAGAAATTCTAAGCTTAAAAATACTGATAAACACTTGTAAAAAAAATTAAATCATTGCCCATAATCTACAAAACAAAGATCAGTCCAAAAGAATGTGAAGTGTTTAACCAGATCTCCAAGGAGAAGATAAATCCGATTTTATGCAACAGTCCTTGAGACCAAAAATGGGAGAAGCTCTCCAGTTCCTTTTATGAAGCAAGAAAACCCTTGATATGAAAACTTCACGAGGGCAATCTGGTATGATAAAGATGTTATGGTAGGCACAGCTGTAAACATACACACCTTTCATACACACACCTTTCATAAAGCTTAACATTCATTACTTTTTTACTAGAGAAAGTAAGGAAGGAAAGGAGAGAATTGAGGAGGAGAGACTAAGAAAGAAAGATAAAAAGGAAGAAATAAGAAAGGAAGGAAGGAAAAAAAGGAAGCAAGAAAGAAACGTGCAGTAAATTTGGAGTAGAAAAAAATGTTTTTGTCTTATACCCACCAATCTACCAACAACTTGAAGCAGATGTCATGGTAAACGTGAAAATTAGAAGCATTACTTGTGCAATAACGAATAAGCAAATAAATAATAATAATGCAATTAAAAGCAACGAATAATGCAATTAAAGCAAAGCTCCCATTCACAATGACAGAGAAAAATAAGGAGCATGATAAACCTAAGGAGGTGTGTACAGTATCATAATAGAAAATGTAGCTATGTGTTAAGACACAAGCCGTACATAGACATTAAAGATGGAAAGAGTCCGTGTTATAAAAATGATCATTTTCCCCAACTTAACTTTTAAATTCAATGCTGTTCTAATTTTCACAAGGTTTTTGACTGAACTCGCCAATCTATTCCTAAAATTCACATAGAAAAATAAAGGACCAAGAGTGACCAAGATGATTTTGAAATATAAAAATAAGGGGGGCAGCTTGCCCTCTCAAACATCAGGGCTTATTATAAAGCTTTAGTGCTTACAACAGTGTGCTATTAGCTTGAGGATAACTATTAGGTCAGAATAAACCCCCAAACCAGGCGCACCCACTTAGAGGATGTGGTATATGCTGTTCATAATAGCAGGGAAAGAAATGGCTGTCTCATCAATGAGGCTGAGAGAATTGACTATCCTTAGATTTCCTACAAAATCTTTAATATAAAAATGACTTCCAGAGTGGCGCCTGTGGCTCAGTGGATAGGGCACCAGCCCCATATACTGAGGGTGGCGGGTTCAAACCCAGCCCTGGCCAAACTGCAACAAAAAAATAGCCAGGCATTGTGGCAGGTGCCTGTAGTCCCAGCTGCTTGGGAGGCTGAGGCAAGAGAATCACTTAAGCCCAAGAGTTGGAGGTTGCTGTGTGCTGTGACACCAAGGCACTCTACCCAGGGCGATGAAGTGAGACTTGGTCTCTATAAAAAAAAGAAAAAAAAAAAATGACTTCCAGCTTAATTCAAGTTGTAAGTATGAAATGAAAGCTTCAAAATTGTGAGGTGGTAATATGAGAATATCAATATATAGGAATGTCTTTATGGCCTTGAAGTAGAGAAGAGTTTCTTAAATAAAACGTAAAATTTACCCCGTTAAAATAATTAAAATGTTTTGGATGCCAAAGTCTGTGTAAATGAAGTTGAAAGACACACTAGGGAAGAAATGTATAGGACGCAGTCAAGAGAATGTGAGTGTACGAAATACGCCTTTCATGTTTAGATACTGTGCATGAACAAGGAAACACGTCAGTTAGGAAAATGGGGACAGACACAAACAGGTGAGTAAAAGGGAATCAAAGGGCTGAACAGCCGCACAAGAGGCTTTCAACTTCCCTAGCAATTAGGAAAATGCAAATTAAACAAAAAACGAGATAACATTTTACACCAAGCAAGTAGGCAAAAATTAAGAAGTCTAATGCCTCCTACTTTAAAGAGCATGTGAGGAGACAGAGAACAGCACTCACTGTTGGTGGGAGGGTGGTTTGTACAACCATCTCGGGAAGCAAATTGCTGGCGCCTGCTGAAAGTGAAAAGGCCCCCCTCCCCAAGACACTGGAGGTCTTTGCACACACGCGTAAGGTATGACGTGTGAGTAGCACTGCAGCATTTTGAAATAGTAGCACAACTAGGGGAAGAAAAACACTTAATGCTGATTAGTAAAACTATAACTTCAAAATGAACCAATCACATCTACATATGCAACGTGGATAAATCCCTTAAACATAATTTTGAGGTTTTTAAGAAACTGCAGAAGAATACATATAGTAGATTTCACAGAGATAAATTTTACTGTAAAAATAACATGTTATTCATGGCTATGTACATATGCAGCAAAAATGTAAAAACTGGGTTAGGAAGTAGACTTTTGGATGAGGGAAGAAAGGGAATGGGAAGGGGGCTTTCACTGGCCTGGCCCCCTCGCCTCCTGACCAGTGCAGACGTACCCCCTGCACAGCAGCTGGCCATCAGGACGTGGGTGGGAGCTCAGCCTGCTTCCTCTAGCTGCGGCAGCATGCTCCGGTCTCCAGGCCTTCAGCCACACCCAAGGACGAGTCTTTCCTAATGAGGGACAGGAACAGTTCCCAGTTGTAATGGTTGATTCTATGTGTCAAATTGGCTGGGTCACAAGGTGCCCAGGTTTGGGGTTAAACATTATTCTGGGTGTCTCTGTGAAGATGTTTCTGGAAAGGTCAACATTTAAATCAGCAGACACTGAGCCAAGCAGATTGCCTTCCATAAAGCAGGTGGGCTTCATCCCCTCGGGTGAAGATCTGAACAGAGCATAACAGCTGACCCTCCCCATGTAAAAGATGATTGCTTTCTGTCTGGCATCTCTGAGCAGAGCCATCAGCTTTTTCCTGCCTTTGGACTGGAACAGGAGCATTAGCTCTCACCGGGTCTCAGCCTGATGGACTTTGACTGGCCTTTGGCAGGTTGACGGCGGTTTGTAACTCTCTCTCTGTAGATCTGGGACTTGCCAGCCTCACAGTGTGGGCCAGCTCCTCACAATAAATCTATCCACATATGTAGGTATGCATATGCTAAATATGTACACACAGCCTACTGGTTCTGCAGCCCTGGAGAACCCTAATATATCTTTTTTTTTTTTTCCCTTTTTTCCCCCTAATATATCTTTTTTATGGCTTTAAAAAGTCTACCTCATTTCTCTCCCTGGAACCTCATCCTCACTGCTCAACTGTGTTTCCTGCTGAGCAGCAAAGTTTTCCTCTCAACACTCTATAGGCCCTTACTCTGTGTTTTTTTCTGTGATAATGGCAAATTGTGAATGCGTTTAATATAGTTGACATATATTTGATTTAGATGTACATTTAATAGATTATGTTATATTTAAAACATATTTCATATATGTCTAGCAGTCATTCTTCATTATTTGCAGACTCTGTATTTGCACATTCACCCACTTTCTAAGACTTACTTATAATCCCAAACCAATACTTACGGCACTGTCACAGTCCCCTGCGGACAGGCACAGGGCAGTAGAGAGTCTGAGTCACAGGATGCCACATCCCCAGCTGATGGGAAATAGGCTCTGCTCTGCCTTCTTAGCTCTCAGACAGACCTATTGTGGCCTCTTAGTGCCATGTTTTTTGAAGTTTCTGTGCTCTAAGTTTGTGATTTCACCATTTAAAGGGCCCCAAATGGCTTCTGAAGGGCTGTCCAGTGTTTCTGAGGGCAGGAAGCTGTCATCCCTTCTGGAGAAAACACAGCTGCACCTCTGTAAGGTGACCACCTAGGGGCTGTAACCAGCTGGTCAGCACACGGAGGTGGTCACCATAAGGACCTATGCTGTGCTGATATGTGCATGTGGTGCATGTCTGGTCTGTGAGGATTAGGTCGACCTAGGAGGTGGTCAGTGCAGGGAGGGTCAGTGTGGGAGGGGTGGGTGTAGGTCAGTGTGGGTGGGAGGGGTCAGTGTGGGAGGGGTCAGTGAGGGGAGGTCACTGTGGGAGGGGTCAGTGGGTGGGGAAGTCAGTGTGGGAGAGGTAGTGTGAGGAGGGATAGAAGGGGTCAGTGTGGGGGGTGTCAGTGTGGGAAGGGTCAGTGTGAGAACTATCAGTGTGAGGAGGGGTCAGTGTGGGTAAGGGTTAGTGTGGGAGGGGTATGTATGGAGGGTCAGTGTGGGATGGGTCAGTGTGGGAGGGGTCAGTGTGAGAAGGGTCAGTCTGAGAGGGGTCAATGCATGGAGGGGTCAGCGTGGGAGGGTTCAGCATGGGCAGGGTCAGTATGGGAGGGGTCAGTATGGGAGGGATCAGTGAGGGGAGGAGTTAGTGTGAGAAGGGTCAGTTTGAGAGGGGTCAGTGTATGGAGGGGTCAGCATGGTCAGGGTCAGTATGGGAGGGGTCAGTATGGGAGGGATCAGTGAGGGGAGGAGTCAGTGTGAGAAGGGTCAGTTTGAGAGGGGTCAGCGTGGGAGGGGTCAGTGGGGGAGGGGTCAGTATGGGAGGGATCAGTGAGGGGAGGAGTCATTGTGAGAAGGGTCAGTTTGAGAGGGGTCAGCGTGGGAGGGGTCAGTGTGTGAGGGGTCATGGGAGGAAGGGTCAGCGAGGGAGGAGACAGTATGGGGTCAGCATGGGAGGGGTCAGATGTGGAGGCTCCACTGCACATGCATGAAATGAGCTTTACTCAAGCACAAGTTATAGCCCTACGGTCTTGAGCTCAGTATCAATGAATTAATCAAGTAAAACTAATAAAATATCTATAAACAAAAACATACTAATACACAGTTATGTGCTGATTAATTGGTGAAAAGGTGACCAGAGGGCTTGGGGAATCTAATGCCATGTTCTACATAATCTCTACCAGCAATGCTATGGTATTCACTAACTCTGTGTTCTGTAACACTCTGTGCCCACTAACGCTAGGGTATCCTCCAACGGTCATATTCTCTAAAGCTCAGTATTCTCGAACTCTCGGTACTGCACAACTCTCAGTGTTCACTAACTCTTGGTATTCCCTAACATTTGGTATTCCCTAATTCTCAGTATTCACTAATGCTCAGTATTCCCTAATGCTCGGTATTCACTAACACTTGGTATTCCCTATCTCTCGCTAGTCCCTAATTCTCGGTATTCCATGTCTCTCGTTACTCACTATCTCTCGGTAATCCCTAACGCTCGGTATTCCTTGCCAAATACATGTAATTTTTGACATCAAAATCAGAAAAGGTAGAGGAGAGAAAGTAAACAAGAGTTTTTGTATGCAATTAAAGGCAAGTTGTTATCAGCTTAAAGTAGCCTTTTACAAGAACAAGATATTTAATATTAGCCTTATAGTAACCACAAAGCAAAAATCTATAGTAGTTACACAAAACATTAAAAGAAAGAATTCCAAATACACTATTAGAGAAAATGATTTAAACCACAACTAAAGGCACAAAGAGAGGCAAAAACAAGAAGTCCCTAAAACAACCAGAAAAAAGACTATAAAATGGTAGCAGCAAGTTCTTATATATCAATAATTACCTTGAATATAAATGTATTGAATTCTCTAATAAAAATGTTTCTTGGCCATTTGTCTATTTTTTTTTTTTTTTGAAGAACTTCTGTTCATGTCTTTTGTCCACTTTTTAACAGAATTTTTTTTTTTTTAATGCTGATTTGCTTGAGTCCTTTGTAGATTCTGGATATTATCCCTTTATCAGCTGTATAGTTTGTAAATATGTTCTCCCATTCTGTAGGTTGTTTAATGCTTTGTTGAAGCTGTACAGAAGCTTTTTCATTTATTCAGGTCCACTTATTTATTTTTGTTGTTTTAATTGCCTTAGGGATCTTAGTCATAAATTCTTTGCCTAGGCCAATATGTAGAAGAGTTTTTCTACATTTTTTTCGAGAATTCTTATGGTTTCATGCCTTATATACACTTATGTCTTTATCCATCTTGAATTAATTTTTGTGAGTGGTGAAAGATAGGAGTCCTGTTTCATTCTGCGTGTGAACATCCAATTTTCCCAGCATCATTTGAATGGGTTTCTTTTCCCCATTGTGTATGGTCTAGTTTGTCAAAGATCAGTTGGCCATATGTAATGATTTTATATCTGAATTCTCTGTTCTGTTCCATTGGTCCATGTCTCTATTTTTGTACTAATACCACGCTATTTTAGCTACTATATCCTTGTAGGATAGTTTTAAGTCTGGTAATGTGATGCCTCCAGATTTGTTCTTCATGCTTAAGATTGCTTGGGGTATTCAGGCTCTTTTCTGGATTTAAACAAAGCATACAATTACTTTTTTTAAATCTTTGAAATATGATGTTAGTGTTTTGATGGAGATTGCTTTGCACCTGTAAATCGCTTGGGATAATACACACATTTATACACATTTAACAATGCTGATTCTACTAAGCCATGAGGATATGTTTTTCCATTTGTTTGTGTCAACTGTAATTTCTTTCCTCAATGTTTCATAGTTCTCCTTGTAGAGATTTTTTACCTCCTGGGTTAAGTATTTTCCGAGGTAATTTTTTTTTTTTTTTGCAGCTATTATGAATGGTATTGTGTTTTTGATATGATTCTCAACTGTTATTGGTATATAGGAATGCTACTAACTTGTGTACATTGATTTTTGTAACCTGAGACTTTGCTGGATTTGTTTATCAATTCCAGGAGTCTCTTGGTGAAGTCTTTGGGATTTTCTAAATACAAGATGATATCACCAACAGAAAGCAGTAGTTTGACCTCCTATTTCCTGATGTAGAAACCCTTTATTTCCTTCTCTTCCCTGGTGGCTCTGGTCAGGACTTCCATCTGGTCTGGTTGAATAGCAGGTGATGGTGGGCACCCTCATCTTATTCTGGCTCTTAAGGGAAATGCTTTCAACTTTTACGCATTCAGTATGATGTTGGCTGTGGATTTGTCCAATACGGCTTCTATAATTTTAAGGTATGTTCCTTCTATGCCTAGTTTGTTGAAGGTTTTTATCATGAAAGCGCATTGGATTTTGTAGTGTTTTTTTCTGCATCTACTGAAATGATCATATGGTCTCTGTTTTTGCTTTTATTTATGTGTTGAATTGCATTTACTGATTTATGTGTATTGACCCTTTCTTGAATCTCTAGAATGATACTCACTTAGACATGGTGGATTATTTTTTTGATGTGCTTTGGGTTTGGTTTGCTTGTATTTCATTGAGGATTTTGGCGTCTACGTTCATACGAGATGATGGTCTGTAGTTTTCTTTCTTTGTTGTACCCTTTCTTGTCCTTGGCATCAATGTGACACTGGCTTTGTAGAAAGAGTTGTGGAGGGTTCCTGCATTCTAGACTTTATGAATAACTTCTATGGTATGGACGCCAGCTCTTTTTTGTAGATTTGGTAGAATTTGGCTGTGAATACATCTGCTTTGGGGCCTTTTTTGGGCTGAAAGTGTTTTTATTACTGTTTCTATCTCACTGCTTATTACTGGTCTGCTCTGGAGTTCTCTTTCTTCCTAATTGAGTCTTGAGAGGTTGTTCCAGAAATTTGTACATCTGCTGAAAATTTTCTAGTTTCTGTGGGTAGAAATTTTCATAGTATTCATGGATGATATTTTGTGTTTCTGTGTTGTAATAGCTCCTTTTGCATTTCTCATTGACTTATATTGGTCCTTTCTCTTCTATTCCTAGTTAGTCTACCAATAGGTCTATGACTCTGTTATTTCTTTTCTTCTGCTGCCTTTGGGTTTGGTTTGCTCTTCCTTTTCTAATTTCTTGAGATCATATGTTAGGTTGTTAATTTGTGATCTTTCTGTCTTTTAGTTGTAGGCATGTAAGGATATGGACTTCCTTTTCAGCACTGCATTTTTTGCATCCCCCAGGTTGTCTAAAAGATAACGGACTGTCTAAGCAAAAATAGTAGCAATGTACTCTTTCATAGCGTATGTAAATGTACACAACAGAAGGCAGGAAAAGAGTAAAAATACTTTAAAATATGCTTTTAAAGAATACTCCATCCATCAAATGAGTACAAAGCACATTTGTTTTCAAATATTTCTGTAATATCCACCAGAACCCATATTCATGACCATCTAGTAAATTGTAAGAAGTATAAAAGAATGACCATCACTAGCACACATGATTTTGGACCACAACAAAATTAAACTAGAAAGAAATGACAGAAAGATATCTAGAAAATATCCAAATATTTGAAAATCAAGCAACACATTTCTAAAAGACTCATGAGTCAAAAAAAAGAAGTCCTAAGGAAAATTAGAGACTATTGTGAATTAAATGAAAAATAAAAACACAAGACAACAAAATTTGTAAGATGCAATTAAAGCAATGTTTGGAGGGAAATTTATAGCACTATAAATTTGCTGTGAATTAAAAGGGACATTTTAAAATCAATAATGTAAGCTTTTGCATTAAGAAGCTTGAGAAAGATCAAAGGAAATCCAAAGAAAAAAGAAAAATCATAAGTATATAAATAGTGGAGCAAAAGGAAATGGAATTGATAAAAGAAAAATCATGGAGAATATTTTTAAAAAGAGAAGCTGATTCTTTATTAAAATCAATAAAATTGATAAATACTCAAACTCTCCAAAACAGAGAGAAGACACGATTACAAATATCAGCAATGAACGGAAGGCTATCACCACGTAACCTGAACAGCTCTGCACCCACACACTAGATAAAATGGACATGTCACTTGGACGCAAATTTCCAAAGCTCCTTTAAGAAGAAATAGATAACCTAGCTAGTCTTATATCTTTTAAAGAAATTTCATTTCTAATTAAAAACCTTCCAACAAAAAGAAGTCCTGGCCAAGATGACTTCACAGCAAGTTCTACTGGTTTCTACATTTGCTTCAGTTTTGATTCTTCATTCTGGATTTCACATTTATTCGATTTTTGTTTGTAAAGACTGTTTATGTGTTATATATACTCAATTACTTTTTCAGATATAATAAAATTGAATTATTACGTAGTAAATATTTACTAGAGAATAGAAATTCAGTAAAAAGCACTACTATGCTACCTTAAATTTGTGAGAATTTTTCAATTAATAACTTTATAATCACCATTAAACCTGTCCCAGAATTCATGAAAAAGGGAGACAAATGTAACCACAAGGCACAGACATTAAACAACATTTCCAGCCTCATGTTAACCTGACTATTTCAGGTTGGTCCAATGTAAGTCAAGGGACTTGAGTGCTGTTTGCTGGCCAGACTAACTGGGTCTGGCTACTACTGAAGGTCAAAAATACACACCCCCAAACTGCCGAGCTAAGGAAGGAATCAGGAGTTGGAGTCAGTTCACCCGCCAGAGCTGGGCGTGCGAATACGAAGACCTGAGACAAAGCAGACACAGTCAGCAGGAAACAAGGAGGCTAAGAGCTTTGCAAGTCTGAATCAGGCTCTCGAGCTGCGGTAGGGAAAACCAGAGGTCACAGGGGAGGCCCAGAGGAAATTCAACCCTCCAGGCTTTCTGCCAAAATGGGACGGGGTCAGGGAGGCCAACTGCCAGCCTGGAGGAGAGGCCCGAGGCTGAATACCTGCCTGGTGTCATCCCCTCTGCTCCAGTTCATAGATTAACTTGTGCTTGCTCAGTCCACTCACTGTTCTTCTGCAAGCTCCAGAACTGATCAGAAAACTCAGCCAAACAGCTAACGTTGTGAAATAAAAAAGCCAAAAAGGTTGATTGAACTGACAGCATCAGTAGTTTGTCAGATGTCCTTTGAAGTCCTGATCACTCTTACTCAATGTTTTAAAATATGACTTTATATTTAAAAGGAAACATGGAGTAGCAGAAAGAACAAATTTTAGAATCAAACTGACTTTAGTAAAAATCTCTGCTATTTCTAGACACATGACTAATAAATTAAAAATCTCTGGGTCTCAACGTCACCATATATAACATAGGTCAGCAATAAATGAGAAATAAATGAATGTTTGTAAAGTTCCTCACACATAGAAGGTACTCAATAAATAACAATCATTACTATTTTATAATATTTCCTGCTTAAATTAAAACTTAGGGATTCTGCAAATTATCTCATTCATTCAAGAAATATCTACTGAGCACCTGCCACAGGCACAAACACTCTTCCTGGCACATGAGGCTCAACAAAAAAGAAAAAGTCTCTGTCGTCTAGAATTGGCATCTACTTGTACATTATACGTCACTCACGCTGCGAGAGATGCTTCTTCGGCCAGGCATAGGGTAGCATTCCTCACCGCCCTTCAGCTCTGCTGGTAACAACTATGAACATTGAATTAGACCCTTGGGGAGAATATTCTCTAGATTTACCAAACACCTTCAGCCAAAACATAATAATAACCTGCTAAAGATAAAGGCCCAGGGCCAGGGCACGGTGGCTCACACCTGTAATCCCAGCACTCTGGGAGGCCAAGGTGGGTGGATTGCTTGAGCTCAGGAGTTTGAGATCAGTCTGAGCAAGAGTGAGACACCATCTCTACTAAAAGTAGAAAAACTAGCCGGGCATGGTGGGAGGCACCTGCAGTCCCAGCTACTCAGGAGGCTAAGGCAGGAGGATCGATTGAACCCAGGAATTTGAAGTTGCTGTGAGCTAGGATGATGCCACCACACTCTACCCATGGTGCAAAAGAAAGAGAGAAAGAGAGAAAGGAAGGCAGGCAGGCAGCCAGCTCAGGTCTGCAGAATGGATAATATATCCCTTGAACTTGAATTCAAGAACTTGAATTTCAAGGACCCTTCCTACACATGGGTACACCAGTAACAGTGTTGCTATTTCAGAGTAACCAGAGGCTAAAGGGATCAAAGACCCAAACACCAATGGGGAATATGGGTAAATCAGTCAATAAGCCTGGTGTTATGGTAAAGTGGAGAAAACTGTAAAAAAAGTTAAACTGTCTCTATAAAATGTGCAACCACTTTTATTTTCAGCTGATACTGCCAGAGAAAATGCTAGTGTGATCAGATTTGATTTAATAGAAGCTGAAATCTGAATTTTTACACAAAATTAAGTTATTTTCCAAATAAAATCTCTCAGTAGTACTGATTCAGCCCAGAAGACATACATTTACAAGCCCAACAGAGCTTTAGAGAATTGCAAAATGTCAAATGGCAAAGATTTAGAATCTTGTTTTTTGTTGTTTTTATCTGAAGCCACAGCTATTATCCAACATCTAAGAGTACAGAGCTCAACCAGTACATCATGACTTTTGAAGAAGCCACGATCAGGCTGCAATAACGATGGGTGACGGGGAAGAGGTTGCCATCATCCTGTGTCTCGTGGCCGCTCTTACCCCCGCATTGCTACATGCAGACTTGTTGTAGTTACAGATTTTGTGCCCTCTCAGGACGTGGCAGCAAGGGAAACACATCTGCAAAGTGTTTGCCAGCATGTCAAGAAGCCATTTCAAATGTCATATCAATCCTTGAGCATAACAAATCTTTAAAAAGATTGTTGCTTAGAGATCTTAATACTAAAAAAGAAAGAAAAGCAATTCGTTTAGCCACTTAAAAGAGGAGTTCTTTTTCACTAAGCAAAGTTGAACTTTTTAAACTTCTTTACCAAGCAAGCCTCTTTTCTGGTGGTGAGCAAATAAATTAGCATGTGGGTCCTAAGTGCTCTTAAAACCGTTTTGCTATAGATCTGTCCACTGTTTATAATTCTTGAATAAAGCTAAGAGTAAAGAAAGCCTTCCTCTGAAGGTTTATGAGCATTTTTCCATGAAGCAGAAGTCAAACAGAAGATCAAAGTGATCTAACAAAATGCTCCAGACTTAGGGTAGAGTGGGCTGAGGGGTGATGAAGAGAAATCAGCTTTTCCACGTCATTTGGGAGATATGTCTTGTTATTTAAAAGAGAAACAAAACTAAAGCATGATGGCCTGAGTGTATCAAACGGACATTTCAGAACGATGTTGTTAGAAGTATCCGTCTTTGATATTTTACCCTTAGTATCAAAGACATTTTAAGAGAAGTTAGTCAACTGTTTACCAAGTGACAGACCAGGTGAATGTCCTCCCTTCTGTCCCTAGCAGCTGTTCTTCGAGGCTCCTCTGAGTCTTTCTGCGAGGGGTGGATCTCTCTGGCTTTCAAAGGATTGATGTATGGTCTTGAACTGCCTGGAGAAGTATGATACATTCTGTATATTTTGAATTCTCATTAATTGACACTTAGCTTTTCATACACTACCAATTTAAATCCACACTAACCATTTACTTTAAAATAGAAAATAAAACAAAAGAAATAAAATGAACATATTTAGGCATGAATCAACCCATCCATGATTAAACCCTCAATAAATCTGCTTCTAATCACTCATTGGTATTTAAATGTATAATAACTGCTCTAGTAAATTTAATTCTCTTGACTTAATGATAATTATTCCAAATTTAATGACAGTTATTTGAAATATATACCCACAGATTATTAAAAACATTTTAACAAGATTTTTAAACCATGGAATGTGAATATGAATTCATCAGATGTCAATAAATCAATTACTATTTAATGCAGAATGCCTGAATTGTTAAGTCAAAACATATGCTAAGTGAGAATTTTTAAAAAACATTTCAGTCCAGGGGGAGAATATCCATCAGTGAACTGCTTAGTACTATTTCAGAATAAAATTAGGGACATACAACTTTAAAATGTATTTATTTTGTATGAAAATACACATTTGGAGGAGCACACTAAATTTTTATGATTGGGAGTTGGTTCTATCCAGAATAGCATTTTAACATTATAAGTCAAGTGGTTTTACTTTTTCTGTTGCAAATTAAATATGTGCTAAAAATATTTCGCACTATTTTATTCCAGGGATTCACAATGAGGTTTCTACAAAACATTCCTTTATATTGATATAAGAAAACCCTCCTTCAAGCTATGGTGCTCAGTAAGCCCCCATCCCTTAAACAAAACAACCTCCTTAATCTGGATAATTCTCTCTGGCTACTGGCATGGCTTGCTTCCTGGCAGATGGACGCTGGCTGCTGGGTCTTTCTGCCCAGCATGAAGGGTCCGTGTTGCTGCGTGTGAACTTCCTGCCCAGATCCCCTCTCCCACATCACGGGGCATTTGCTGGGTCCCAAAGTGCAGACTGGCAAGTTCGTGTGACGTAAGAATCCCAGCTATGAGGCACGTCAGGGGACACTTGGTAGCATGTGCCATTCATTAGGTTTCCATTAAAATAAGTATTACATTCCCATACTTTACAACCAGACAAGAGTAAATAATTTCAAAGGATTCCTTGATAGGAGACTTCTGTTTTAAATGGAACTTAGAAATATCTGGGAAATCACTGGAATAAATGTACTTAATAGACCCAATGCTGTGAAGTTCTTTTTAACTGCTTTCCTAAGTACATAAAAAGATATACCATTTCCTCCAACGTTTTTCAAGAAAGGTTTTGGTTTGGGGATTTTCTCTATAACATTTGACTTATAAATATTTCTTACAATGCCTTCTTTGTTCTCTCTCTCTCTTTCTCTGCTGAGGTTAACTTCTGAACACCAATACATTCTGATCCCCTTGACTGTTCTAATCTGCCAGATAAGTCAGAGCTTAAAACCAGAAAGCAGCTCACACGCCGCTGGAGAACACTGCTGCACACCAGATAATGTGGGGAATGTCTACTAAATGTCCCTACTGAGATATTTCTTTTTTTAGAAGAAATAAATTTCTTCCATGGGATTAAGCAAACATGTCACCAATTTGGGCTATGAAAGCCAATACAACATTCTTTGAAAGGAAAAGATTAGATCAGGTCAGTCTCAGAATAAAATCATTTTATAACACATGTTATAATCCAGTGGTAATTCTCCACATTAGGTGTCCTGGTGCTCCTCAATCTCCAGGAAACTGCATTAATTTCTCCCAATTTTCTTTGGGTGGACATAGTGTCAGATGGCACGTGAATTTCTCCTGTTTCCCCCAGGGTGGACATGATGTCAGGAAGCATGTGAATTTCTCCTGTTTCCCCCAGGGTGGACATGGTGTCAGATGGCACGTGAATTTCTCCTGTTTCCCCCAGGGTGGACATGATGTCAGACGGCAGGTGAATTTCTCCCCATTTCTCTGGGTGGACATGGGTCAGGCGGCAGATGAATTTCTCCCCATTTCTCTGGGTGGACATGGGTCAGGCGGCAGATGAATTTCTCCCCATTTCTCTGGGTGGACACGGCGTCAGACGGCAGGTGAATTTCTCCCCATTTCTCTGGGTGGGCATGGCATTAGACAGTACCCTCTCTTTTCAGAGCTGTGTTTCTGAGAACCAGCTAGCATCCATCGGGGTCAGGGATGAACTGATGAGCAGATGATACCTACATTAAAAATTGTTTGATCATCTAACTTTACAAATTAGAAGCCTGACAATGGTGGAGATTAATTTTTTTAAGCCCAAAACTTTAAACCCTCAATAACCACTCCTGGAATCATGATGAGTGAGCAGTGTATGTCAACCCGTGGCCTGGCCTGGGGTCGGCACCCTACAAGCTACTGGGTTTTCACACCAGACTCTGTGCTGAATTCTTGGCCCATATCTATAATTTTAATTCTTTAACTCCTCCTCATCTTTGTTTTAGAGATGAGGAAATTGGGGCTCAGAGAGGTTGAACAACTTCCCCCAGATCACAGAGGTAATATTATAACTGGGATTTTAATTCAAGTCTGGCTGAGTCCAAAGTTTACGGCCTTGACTGCCATGCGGAATATCCCTGCAGCTTCAGAGTTAGCTGGGGCTGGAGGAAGGCCCAGAGCCAGCCCCAGAGAGGGAGCTGACCTGGGGAGTGAAGTGGTCAAGTCAAGAAGAGCCGCAACCTCTGCCCGAGCTGCCTCCTAGCAGAGCAGGTCTGCTTGGCAGGGAAGGGGAATAGGGTGTGTGGGGGCTGCTTCTTGGGTTGGGGGAAAGACTTAATTTTTGAAAGCTATCTAGGGGTCAGTAAATCAAAGCTGCGCGCCTGCCCGTGGCACTGAGCCAGATGTAAGTGCCTGATGGGGGTACCTGGTGAGTTCACCCACTGAGGTAGGCAAAGAGGAGTGAGGCAGAGGGTGATGGCCCAGGAGGTCCCAGCCTCACCTTTCCACCACTGTGCAGCCTCACCACATGAGTTGCTTTTGGGGAGCAGCTGGGAAGGGAAGCAGGAGAAGAATCTGGGGCAATTAATCACCTTGGCCGCCACAGAGTGCAGCTCAGAACCCAAGGGGAAAGCAAGACCTGCTTCCACAGAGCATCAATCTCCTGAAAGAAACAGCATAAATAGAGTCATGTTTGCCATTGAAGGTTTCTAAATGTTTAAACTAGCCAGTAACACCACACAGATGCAGACGCTAATGCTACGGAAGTTAATGACTTGTCCCGTAGTCGCCCGGTGAGCCGGAGATAGAGCAGATGTGAACTCCCAGCCTCTGGACTCCCAGATCGGCACATAAACCATCAAAAATACAAACCCCCTAGCCCTGAAATCTGCCCGGCCCTTTGTCTGTGTGGTCCCTGTCAACCTTCAGCGTTGCACTACACAGAAGGGATTTCTTTCCCCGACACAGTTTCCAGTCTTGGTTAGCTACATGACCAGATCTCGGTTTTTCTTTTGTTCTTCCATTCCTCTGACAAGTATTTATTGAGTGCTTACTATGCACCAGGCACCGCTGGAGATGTCAGGGACACAGTGTCAGCCAAGGCAGAAACCTGGGAAATACCAGAGGGTGCAGACTCTAGGAAATACCAGAGGGGGAAAGAGTTACACAAGGGGGGAGGGGGGGAGGCAGGGCAGAGTGAGGGCTGGAGGTGACGGGAGGGAAGACCCAGGCTGAGCCGGCAGGGGCAGCCTCTAGGGGAGGACCTCCTGAACTGAGACCTGAGTGCCAAGGGAAAGCCAGCCATGTGAAGGCTGGGGTAAGGTCTGATATTCTAACCAAAACACACACTCACATAGATTTCCCAATTATGCACTTCATTATTTACTTACTTATTTATTTATTGAGACAGAGTCTCACTAAGTCACCCTTGGAAGAGTGAGTCTCTCTGGAATCCCAGTTCACCCTTGATAATTCGTACAGGCCATCACTGCCACAGGGCGGTGCATCTCTCTGGAATCCCACTTCACCCTTGATAACTAGTACAGACCGTCACTGCCTCAGGGCGGTGCATCTCTCTGGAATCCCACTTCACCCTTGATAACTAGTATAGGCCATCACTGCCTCAGGGCTGTGCGTCTCTCTGGAATCCCACTTCACCCTTGATAACTGGTACAGACCATCACTGCCTCAGAGCGGTGCATCTCTCTGGAATCCCACTTCACCCTTGATAATTAGTACAGGCCATCACTTCCTCAGGCCATGTGTCTCTCTGGAAGCTCACTTCACCCTTGATAATTAGTACAGACCATCACTGCCTAAGGGCGGTGCATCTCTCAAATCCCACTTCACCCTTGATAATTAGTACAGGCCATCACTACATTGCGCTGGTGTGTCTGCCAGGCTGGGCCCTGAAGGTCTGCAGCCTTCCTTCTACTCTGGCCTCGTTCCGGAAGCCACAGGGCCTTGGCAAGCACACATCTCTTGCCTCTCCAGTATCAGGTAGAAATGAGCTCCATACCATGTCTTGCTCAGAGTCTCTTTGGATGCATTGACGTAATACTGATCTCCTCTTACACAGCTCATTCATCCATTTCTTTAACCTCAGCTGTTATTCCTCTGTCTCTTCATTTATGCCCAAACTTTTCCCCCTTTGTTGACATAGCAGAAAATCAGAAGCTCTTCTGTGCAGCCCACTGTGAGGTGTCCTAGGGTTCAGCACAGAAGTGTCCCTAGTCATCCTGGCTCTGAGCACAATGTTCAAATGGTCTGAATACCAAAGTTACCATATTTTCATCTTTGGGGATAAGAAAACTCAGAATTTCTTACATGGCAGACTGGGAAAATGTTATCAAAAAATGTAGTAATATTGATAATGTTTCACAGCAGTATATAACACACAAAGTACACCTACCAGAACTTTGTTGTAATACTTAATTTTTTTTTTTTTATTTTTTGTTGTTTCACATTCATTGAGGATACAAAGAATTAGGTTACACTGATTGCATTTATTAGATAAAGTCCCTCTTATAATTGTGTCCCACCCTCAAGAGGTGTGCCATACATGGTGACCCCATCCCTCTCCCTCTTCCCTTCCCTACTTGCCTATTCCCCTAAGCACCCCCTACCCCGTATTAGCTCATCTACTGCCTTCATACTAGGATTGAGTACATTGGATTCTTGCTTCTCCATTCTTGTGATGCTTTACTAAGAAGAATGTGTTCCAACTCCATCCAGGTTAATACAAAAGATGTAACATCTTCATCTTTTTTAAGGCCTGAATAGTATTCCATGCTATACATATACCACAGGTTGTTAAACTATTCCTGGGTTAGTGGACATTTAGGCTGTTTCCACACATTGGTGATTGTAAAGAGCTGTGATGAGCAGTCTAGTGCAAATATCCTTATGATAAAATGATTTTTTTTTTCCTTCTAGGTAGATAGATGCCTAGTAATGGGATTGCAGGATCAAATTGGAGGTCTAATTTGAGTTCTTTGAGGATTCTCCATACTTTCTTTTTAAAAGGTTGTATTAGTTTGCAGTCCCACCAGCAGTGTAAAGGTGTTCCCTTCTCTCCACATCCACACCAGCATATGAAGCTTTGAGACTTTGTGATGTGGGCCATCCTCACTGGGGGTAGGTGATGTCTCAGGGTAGTTTTGATTTGCATTTCTGTAATGATTCTCTAAGTATTTTTTCATGTTTGTTAGCCATTCATCTGTCTTCTTTAGAGAAAGTTCTATTCATGTCTCTTGCCCAGTGATATATGAAATGGTTGGATCTTTTTTTGTTAATTAATTTGAGTTCTCTATAGATCCTAGTTATCAAGTTTTTGTCTGATTCATAATATGCAAATATCTTTTCCCATTCTGAAGGTTGTCTGTTTGATTTAGTTATAGTTTCCTTACCTGTACAGAAGCTTTTCACTTTAATTAAATCCCATCTGTTTGTTTTTGTTATTGTTACAATTGCCATGGAAGTCTTCTTCATGAAATCTTTCCCCAAACTGACATCTTCAAGTGTTTCCCCCACACTTTCTTAAAGGATTTTTATTGTTTCATGCCTTAGATTTAAATCTTTTATCCCTCTTGAATCAATTTTTGTAAGTGGTGAGAGGTGCAGGTCCAGTTTCATTCTTTTAGATGTGGTTATACTGTTCTCCCAACACCACTTATTGAATAGGGATTCTTTTCCCCAGTGTATGTTCTTGTTTGGTTTCTCAAAGATCAGGTGGCTTTAAGATGTTAGTTTCATCTCTTGGTTTTATATTTGGTTCCAAATATCAACGTCTCTATTTTTGTGCCAACACCATGCTGTTTTGATCACAATGGCCTTGTAATATAGCCAAAAGTATGATAGAGTGATACTCCTGGGTTTTTTTTCTTCCAAGAATGGCCTTAGCTATACAGGGTTTCATCTGGTTCCATACAAAATGAAGAATTATTTTTTCCAAATCTTGAAAGTATGATGATAGTATTTTAATGGAGATTGCATTGAATATGTAGATTGCTTTCAGTAGTATAGACATTTTCACAATGTTTATTCTTCCCAGCCATGAGCATGATATGTTTTTCCATTTGTTAATATCTTCTGCTATTTCTTTTCTTAGGGTATCGTAACTTTCTTTGTAGAGGTCCTTCACCTCCTTTGTTAGGTATATTCTTAGGTATTTCATTTTGTTTTGAAGCTACTATGAAGGGACTTGTGTCCTTGATTAGCTTCTCATCTTGGCTGTTATTGGCATATACAAAGGCTACTGATTTGTGGACATTGGTTTTATATCCTGAGACATTGCTGTATTTTTTGATCACTTCCAGAAGTCTTGTGGTTGAGTCTATGGAGTTCCCTAAGTATAAGATCTGATCTTCAGCAAAGAGTGAGAGTTTCACCTCTTCTGCACCCATTTGGATGCCCTTTATTTCCTTCTCTTGCTTGATTGTATTAGCTCAAACATAGCTCAAACTATGTTGAATAGAAATGGCGATAGACGACAATCTTGTCTGCTTCCAGTTCTAAGTGAAAAAGCTTTCAGTTTTACTCCATTTAATATGATATTATCTGTGAGTTTATCATAGATGGCTTTGATTAGATTAAGAAATGTGCCAACTATGCCTGTATTTGTGAGTGTTCTAATTAGAAAAGGATGCTGAATTTTATTGAATGCATTTTCTACATGTATAGAGATCATATGGTCTTTGTTTTTGCTTCTGTTGATATGATGAATTACGTTTATGGACTTGCATTTATTAAACCATCCTTGCATCCCTGGGATGAAATCACTGTGATTGTGATGAATGATTTTTTTAATGTGTAGCTATAATCTATTGGCTAGGATTTTTTTGAGAATTTTTGCACGTATATTCATTAATGAAATTGGTCTGAAATTCTCCTTTTTAGTTGGGTCTTTTCCTGGTTTTGGTATCAGTGTAATGTTTGCTTCATAAAATGTGTTGGGGGAAGATTCCTTCCTTTTCAACTTTTTGAAATAGTTTCTGCAGTGTGGGTGTAAGCTCTTCCTTGAATGTTTGATAGAATTCTGGTGTGAAGCCTTCTGGACCAGGGCATTTCTTTGTTGGGAGATTTTTTTATTATTTCTTTGATTTCAGTTTCTTATAGTACTCAGAGATGATCTGTTGTATCTCTGTGGCATCTGTTGTTATTTCCCCTTTATCATTTCTGATTGAAGTTATTAGAGATTTTACTTTTGTGCTTCTAGTTAATCTGGCCAAAGGTTTATCAATTTTATTTACCTTCTCAAAAATCCAACTTTTTGTTTTGTTAATTTTCTGAATAATTCTTTCATTTTCAATTTCATTCTTCTCTGATTTAATTTTGGTTATTTCTTTTCTTCTGCTGTGTTTGGGATTAGATTGTTCCTCTTTTTCCAATTCCATAAGATGGTTCATGAGTTTATTGATGCACTCTCTGTTTTTCAAATGTAGCCATCTAATGTGATAAATTTCCCTATTAAGGCTGCTTTTACTGTATCTCACAGGTTTTGGTAACTTGTGTCTTCAATGTTGTTATATTTGAGGAATTTAAGGATTTCTTCATTTATCTTTTCTTGAACCCAATTATCATTCAACATAGGTTATTTAATTTGCAAGTCTTTGTGTGGTGATGAACATTTTTGTTGGACTTGAGTTCTACATTTATTGCCTTGTGGTCTGAGAAGATATAAGGTATAATTTCTATTCTTTTAATTTTTAGGAGGTTTGATTTTTATCCTAGGATGTGGTCAATTTTGGAGTATGTACGATGGGCTGACAAGAAAAAAATATATATTCTTTAGCTTTTTGGATGTTGTGTTCTGTAAATGTCTGTTAATCCCATTTGTTCTAGGGTCACATTTCAGTCCTTTGTATCTTTGTTTAGTTTCTGTTTAGAGGATATGTCTAGTTCTGTCAGAGGGGTATTAAGTCCCCAACTATTATGGTGTTATGGGATATCATATTGCTCAGACCCATCAAAGTCTGTTTCATAATTCTGGGAGCATTTAAGTTGGGTTAATAAATATTTAAAATTAAAATGTCTTCTTCTTGTATTGTTTCTTTGACCAGTATGAAGTGTGCATCTTTGTCGTTCTTAACTTCAGTTACTTCAAATCTGCTTGAACCTGAAAATAAGATTACAACCCCTCCATTTTTCTGATTTTCGTTCACTTGAATTACTGTTTTCCATCCTTTAACCCTTGATTTGATTGAGTCAGGATTTGTCCTTCATGGCTAGGTGTGTCTCCTGGAGATAGCATATGGATGGCTCCTGCTTTTTTGTCCCATCAGCCAGCCCATGCCTCTTCAGTGGTAAATTCAGTCCACTGACATTTATTGAGAGAATTAATAAGTATTGTGGAGTTCTATTCATCTTATTTTGTAAAAGTCCGTTGTGTAGTTTTATCCTTTCCACCATTTTGGAAGCTAAGTTTTGACCTTTAGTTTCTGGGTGTTCACTTTGCTTGTGGTCCTTTGTGATGATTAGTATTGAGAATAGGTCTAAGTATTTCCTGTAGTGCTGGCTTATTTTGGCAAATTTCCTCATTGTTTGTATATCCATAAATGATTTGATCAATCGCTAAGCATCAATTTTGAAGCTTAGTTTAGCAGGATACAGAATTCTGGGTTGAAATATTCACTTTTATTTCCAAATATTGAAGGCAGATGACTATGCTTTTGTGGCTTGGAAGTTTTCAGTTGAAAAGTCTGCTGTCATCCTAATGGCTCTGCCTCTGTAGGTTAGTTGGCACTTACTCCTGGCTGTTTGCAGAATTTTTTTCTTTCTTCTTCACTTTCTTCTTTCTTTTTTTGTTTATTACAATGTGTCTTAGAGAGGTTCTGTTTGAGTTGAGATGATCTGGAGTTTGATATCTATCTGAAAGGAGTGTGTCGGGGGTCTTTAGTAAAACTTGGGAAGTTTCTATTTATGACAGTCTCTAGTAGAGTTTCTATTACTTTGGGACAATCTTCTTCCTCTTCAGGAATCTCTATTAGTTGTATGTGTAAGTGCTTCACGGAATCTTGTAGTTCTCAAAGTGCCTGTGCTGATTTCTCTCTAATCTTTTCTGCCTCTTTGACTATCTGGATTAACTTGAAAACTTTATTCTCTAGCTCTGAGGTTCTTTCTTCTCCATGGCCTAACATAATTTTGATATTTCCTACTGCATCTTTACATTCCCTGATTGTCTCCTTCTTTCCTTAAGTTCCACCATATCCTTTCTATTTTCTATCTATCTCTTGTCTGACTTTTGGTTCTGTCATTTCATTTTCTTGTCCATTCCTTTCATTGCCTTTGTCATCCATATTTTAAATTCCCTTTCTGTTAAGTCCATTAATTCTTTATAGATGGAGTGTTCTGCAGTAGCTGCCTCATGATTCCCTGGGGGAGTTCCTCTGTCTTGGTTTTTCATGTTGCCTGAATTTTTCTGTTGGTTCCTCCTCATGTATTATTTCTTTTTGTTCACCTCCTTGTCTGCCTTTTTCCTTCTCATTGCCTTCTTTGTTTCAAACAGAAGTCCTTACTGTTGATGACAGTATGTTCCAATATGTTGCCAGGACACTAAGTGGCACTGTAGGGTTTGTTAGGAGACAGAGAGCATAGCCAGCAACCTCTATGGTCCTTATTCCAAACTTAATAAGGATTGCCTTCAGTGATTGCCTGATTGTTTTCTCAGCAGTCAGACCCTGCAAGGTTGGGATATTATGCTCACAAAAATCCTTCAGGGGCAGGTCTCACTATGCCACCCCATTCCAGTTCCATGGGATATGGAGTCCTTCAGCCTATCCCAAGAGTGCACTTCTGATTGAGCAGGTGGAATTAAGATGGTCATGCTTTAGGTCCCTCTTATGACCTTCTCACAACCTTCCCATAATGGCACCCCCCTAGCTGAGACCTTCTCAGTATTGCTGCCTCACCAGCCACCAAACCTATGGCAAATCCACTCCAACCAGCATTCATATCTTGTTGCTGTATTCTGTTTGAGTCCACCTACTCTTCCAAGCTTTCCACTCAATGCACAGCTTCCCCCAACAAGTGAAAACCTGGGAAAGGTTTCCACCCATCCTGGGCATCTGTGGGAGACCAGCTGATCCCAGGCAGTGGCAACCACCTGCCTAATTCATCATATTTCCACCACTCCAGATCATACACTGTATCCAGCTCACCATCTCCTCACTGTGCTTCCTGAGCCATGACTCTAGGTAAGGTCTCTGTTCCAGGTATGGCTGGGTTCTTTTTCCCCATTCTAGGAGAGCTTTGCTGAACTATCCTTCTGTTCTACCATCTTGCTCTGCCTCCTTCCCCAGTTTTTAAATAATACTTATTTTTTTCCAGTGAACTATTTTTTTAATACAATAAAGATTACTCAGATAAACAAAAAGATTGAGAAGGAGCCTTGTGTAAAACAAAAGCCTAATCTACAAATAATTACCCCTTAACTGATCCTGAGAGTTGGGGTACTATTCCTTTGTTAGTGTTGGCTATTTTTTTTTTTTTTTTTTGTAGTCAATTTTCTTTTTTATTTTCTTTCGTGCTTTCTTTTTGTTTCTTTCTTTTTTTTTTTTTTAAGTTTTTGGCCAGGGCTGACTTTTAACCCACCACCTCCGGCATATGGGGCCTGTGCCCTACTCCTTTGAGCCACAGGCGCTTCCCTTTTTCTTTCTTTCTTTCTTTTTTTTTTTTTTTTTTTTAGAGACAGAATCTCACTTTGTTGCCCTCAGTTGATTGCCATGGCCTCACAGCTCATAGCAAGCTCCAGCTCTTGGGCTTAGGCGATTCTCTTGCCTCAGCCTCCCAAGTAGCTGGGACTATAGGCGCCTGCCACAATGCCCGGCTATTTTTTGTTGCAGTTTGGCAAGGGCTGGGTTCAAACCCACCACCCTCGGTATATGGGACCAGAGCTCTACAGAGCCACAGGTGCCGCCTATAAGCGATTTTCTTAAAGATGAAAGTTTAATGTTGGAATCGGCTTTGTTGTGTACATGCCACCACTTTTCAGACAGTTGCCTGTCAGTTGGCTCAGGAGCTTTTATTCTCTCTACACCACCCCTACCCCCACTTCCAGCCAGCCAGCAAGTATCTATCTCCAGAGAGCAACGCTACCCAGCTGACTAAGTCCAGGTAAGTAAGAATCACATGGGGGTGGTAGTTAAAACTATTGACCCAAAATATTATGCTCTGATACTTCTCTGTATGTTTTTGTGAATGTGGGACCCTAACCCACCATTGAGCCTATGACTACACACATCTCTGCAGACACTAGAATGATTTCTTCCTCAATTTGATAAAATTTAGATTGCTATATCCTGGACATGTTGAGCATAACAATTTTTGTATTTTATCTTGGGAGAGTGTATGTTTAGATTTTAAGGTGTTTCTTGTTTTGTTTGTTGTTTAAGCAAAAGCAAAAACCTACTCTTGTCAATGTGTCATTTGTTTAAATTTTTATGTGCCCAGAAAATATTCGTTCAGTGTTATGTTAGTATTAAAACATCAGAAACACCAGAGTAAAAATACTTAGGCTTTCTTCTTTTAGACATTGATTTTAAGTAAGAGAAAAAGCTGTCTTTAGAACATCGAATTCAGGAAAATGAAGAAAAGAAATAACAGAAGGAAGTTAGTGTGGGCTGAGACCACTCAAGGTCATTTGGGCCCATGCTATGAAGTGGTGGAAGTTAAAGAGTTGACCTATCTTTGAAGTTTAAAAAACAAAAAAAGGAGAATAAATATGGGAGGTGCCTTTCATGTCTGCTGCAGAGTTCATTTCAGATTTTTTACATCTTTATAATAATATATTAGAAGGAGATCAAAGTTGAAATTATTAGTAAATAATGAAATTAAGTCAATAAGTTATTTAATGTCACCTCCAAATTACCACAAATTGAAATACAGAGTTCAAAAAAAGAAAAGGTATACTATATATACAGTGGGATTATATGAATCTCCAGACCCCTATTTCTGCAAACGGCTCTGTAAATACTCTTGAAACCTCCTACCAGGACAGCTCTCAAACAAAATGTGGCTGAACACAGCTAAAATACCTCAACCCAGCTTTACTGTCTACTTTGACTGTCTGGAATTTATTAGGAAGCAGAAATGCCACCAAAATGGAAATTGCACACAGGAAAAAATCCCACCACGCTTTTATCCAGCTAGGCTGGAAATGATGTAATAAACGCACCATAATTTATGTACATAAATGTGTGGGTAATTCTTCCAGGGAGTGGCAAGTGCAGAATTGTAGTGGGAAAAATAGTGCACATCAGAGACATCTGACCAGCCGCCAACTACTATTAATCTCTTCATGACCTTTTAAATATATAGACACCAAGTAAGGCTTGTCATTTTATTCCATCCCTCAAAGCAATACATTCTTATTTGTGAAGCTATGAGAGAATATAATGTGGTACTTTATTTGACATACAACATACACAGAGAGTACAGAAACCTTGAGACTTCATTCTTAAAAATGAGGACGTTGATGAGCCGGGCACCTCAAGGATAATGGTTTATCTTTGTGGGATTCTCATCCATCCTCTGTGGTCAACAACCCACATCACAGAAACCATGGTCTGTGATACTCAACACTTGCTACTGAGGAGAGATTTCAAAAAGATGGCACTGAATTCTTTCAGATGTGGAGGCATGAGAGAAGCTTTCAGAATGAATACTTTAAGTATCACACTAAAAGAAAACATTTGAATCATTGTCTGGAAAACCTAGGAGTTAAGGGTTGTAGCTACCACTGAACTATAGCATTCTGTGTACTTACGTTGTCAAGTGGTAAACCTTTCCATTGTTGTGGTTTTACCAGAAGCCACTTAGCATGCTTCAAATTCATAGCTTGATAGGTTTCCCTGGAAAGCTTCCCTTAAAGATATTTCCTTCTTTGGGGTTCTACAATTCTATATCTTACACACCTCAGCAATAAAACACATGTGTTTCTTATTACTGTCTTTATAATGAATAACCAATACTTCCTATCTTGAAACATTATTTCAACAAAATCTAAACCAAAATATTTGGGCATGAATTGAAGAAGTCTTCCAAACAATAATTTGAAGTTTACTCAGATAACAGTATAGCTATATTATTGTCTTTCCCACTGCAACACCAATAGATATTTATAATGAAGGGAGTGTTCATGAAAGAGAAAATGAGAGGGAGGGGATCAGTGGTTTTGCTATCTGAAAAGATACAAACAGCCAACTAGCTTATGACAAAGCGTTCAGCCACTAATTGTCAGGGAAATGCAAAGTCAAACCACAATGAAATATCACTTCCCGCCTGTTAAAATAGCTGTTATCAAAGAGATGAAAGATATGTTGCCATGGACGTGGAGAAAAGGGAACCCTTGTACGCTGTTGACAGAAATGTAACTTATTACAACCATCATGGCAAACACTTTGGAGGAGCCTTGAAAAACTAAAAATAGGGTTAGCACACAATCCAGGAATCTCACGCCCGAGGCAGTGGATTGAAGCAGCAAGACAGAGAGGTTGCTGCACCCCACACTCACTGCCCATCACCAGCAGCAGCAGGAAGGTGGAAACAACTCACGTGGCCATCAACAGACAAATGGGCAAAGAAAACGGGGCATAAATATACAACTCAGCCTTAAAAAAGAAGAAAACTTTTTCTTAATTTAATTTAATCTTAGTTTCAAAAATTTAATTCATTTGCAACAGTATGGCTGAATCTGGAGGACATTCTGCTGAATGAAATAGCCAGGCACTGAAAAACAGAGCCCACATGACCTCCTGCTCCAGTGGGATCCACCAAATTCAGTGGGCCAGAGGCTAGAGCAGGTGGGGCAGAACTGAAAATGTTGGTCACAGGGTACAGAGGTTCAGTCAGACAGGAGGAATATGTTTTCAAGCTCTATTACACAGCGTGGTGACCATAGCTATAAGAATGTCTTGTCTATTTCAAAATTGCTAAGAGTAGACTTTAAATGTTCTCACTATACAAAAATGACAAGTATGTGAAGTGATGAACATGTTAATTAGCTTGATATGGCCACTGCACAACACACGGGTATCTCAAAACACCACATTGTATGCATACCCCATAAACGCATGTGAGTATTATCTCCAATTCAAAATAAACATTTACACAAAGAAAGTTTGTTCTCACTGGGGGTATTTCTATTTAATTATTTGAGTAAGTTCCCTAGAGGTTGAGTTATAAATGCTAATAAATTAAAATATGAAAAAGGACTTCAAAGAGTTCATAGTGCTGTGATGAAGCACCACTGCTGAGCACCACTGTTATTATAACTGTCATTTGCATAATCTAGTGACCCCTGCCCCCAACCACTACCATCTGATCATGAAAAGGTTTTTCATCACCGGGAAACTTCACAGTCAGGCAGAGCAGAGCCCACATGCAGACCTAGATCAGAGCAACCAGCCCCCACTGGCCTTAAAAAATGAATTTCCCCATTTCCGAAAAGCTCCAAAACTAAGACCTTGTAAAAGGGTTATGAGGATAAATAATTCTCTCCTTTTCTCTTCACTTGGAGAACAGTGCAGATTAAGAACACACAGCCTCCTCCAGACTCCCTGAACACATGGGCATTGAGTCTGCAGAGAGGAGAATAGGAGTCAGGATCTGTGACCCTCCTTCCAGGTTCTAGAGGAGCTGCAGAGCTGACCCAGAGTGAAATTCACAGCACCGACCCCCTCACAGCGCCGACCCACTCAGTGCCAACCCACTCCCTGCACAGACCCACTCAGTGCCAACCCACTCCCTGCACAGACGCACTCACCAAGCAGAAACACTCATGGCGCAGACGCACCCACAGTGCAGACCCTCTCACACCGCAGATCCTCTCACTGCGCAGACACAACCACTGCGCAGACCCTCTCACGGCGCAGACCCAGTCACAGCACCAACTTACAGCACAGATCCACCCACAGCGCAGACCCACCCACTCAGCGCCGACCCACTCAGCTCCGACCCACTCAGCGCCGACCCACCACAGACCCACTCAGCGCCGACCCACCACAGACCCACTCAGC
>CAUYPK010061564.1:0-36462 GCA_963574355.1 Loris lydekkerianus
AGGGACATGGAACATGGGAGTGGATGGTTCAGATCCTAAACACAATGGATTCTTTAAAAAGAGAGATAATTCCACCAGTACCCCTCCCTCCACCCACATCCCCCCTCCCTCCTCTCCCTTTCCCCCTTTCCCCTATTCTTAAGTTGTAATTGGGTTATAGCTTTCATGTGAAAGCCCTAAATTAGTTTCATAGTAGGGCTGAGTACATTGGGTACTTTTTCTTCCATTCTTGAGATACTTTACTAAGAAGAATATGTTTCAGCTCCATCCATGTAAACTTGAAAGAGGTAAAGTCTCCAGTTTCATTAAGGCAGCATAATATTCCATGGTGTACATATACCACAATTTATTAATCCATTCGTGTATCGATGGGCACTTGGGCTTTTTCCATGACTTAGCAATTATGAACAGGTCTGCGATAAACATTCTGTTACAAATATCTTTGTTAAGATGTGATTTTGGGCATCTTACAAGGGTATATGTGAAACTTAGTATATGTGGAATGTAAATGTCTTGGCACGGTAACTGGGAAAATGCCAGGAAGGCTATGTTAACTATTGTGATGAAAATGTGTCAAATGGTCTGTGAAGCTAGGCATGATCATGATGCCCCATGATCATATCAATGTACGCAGCTGTGATTTAATAAAAAAAAGAAAAAAGAAATGTGGCGGAGCCTGTAGCTCAAAGGAGTAGGGCATTAACCCCATATACCGGAGGTGGTGGGTTCAAACCCAGGCCTGGCCAAGAAAGAACTGAAAAAAAAAAAAAAGAGAGATGTGCCATGTATACCTATATTCTTAAGTGCTCTAATTAGAAAAGGATTCTGAATTTTATCAAATACTTTTTCCGCATTTATTAAGAGGATCATAGGATCTTTGTTTTTGCTTCTGTTGATGTGGTGAATTACGTTTATGGACTTGCATGTGTTAAACCAGCCTTGCATCCCTTGAATGAAACCTCCTTGATCATGATGAATGATTTTTTTAATGTGTTCCTGTAATCTATTAGCTAGGATTTTACTGAGAATTTTTGCATCTATATTCATTAGTGAAATTGGTCTGAAGTTCTCTTTTTTTGTTGGGTCTTTTCCTGGTTTTGGCATCAAAGTGATGTTTGCTACATAGAACGCGTGGAGAAAGATTCCTTCCTTCTCAATTTTTTGGAATAATATCTGCAGTGTGGGTATAAGCTCTTCTCTGAAGGTTTGATAGAATTCTGGTGTGAAGCCATCTGGACCAGGACATTTTTTTTGTTGGGAGATTTTTTTATTGTTTCTTCGATCTCAGTTTTTGGAATTGGTCTGTTCAAGAGAACTGTTTCTTCTTGATTAAGTTTGGTAACTATCTCCTGCTTTCTACCATATGTTTCCTTTCCTTCCTAAGTTCTCCCTCCACCCTTTTTTAAATCTGCTTCTATGAGAAAACAGTCCCACTTCCTTAACATATAAAATCCCAAGTTTGATATCGTAATTATAAAGAAAAAACAGGACATGAAGTTGCTCTGAGAAGATAGAATACTATTGGAGGCCCTTTAATTTTCTAATAATCACATAGACTTTTAACAATAATTTCTGAGTTCAATGTAAGCATTTCACATTGTATTTTGAAGCAATACCCTGAACCCCATAAATGCATCAATGTACAAAGTTATGATTTAATGAAAAACAATTAAAAAAATAAAAATAATCTCTGGGGCATTCTAACTTAGTAATGTCAGTACACATGCATTGAGGTAAAAGAGCAAAACAATTTTATCATAGGGTTGGTGGACCAGATGTTTAAAACCATTTCTTGTTCATAGGTGGTTTAGGGATATAAATTCTGTTTTCCAAAATGAGTAATAATGTTACTTGTTTTATTAATGGTGACATAAAATCTGAGAGGGAAACATAAATGAACACTCAGAAGTATTGGTTACTTATGACTTAAAAAATATCTGAATACTCACAAGTTACTACAGTCTTGTTTCTAAACCTCAGGTGAGACCTTCCAAATGTATGAGTTTTTATGTCTATATGTCAAACTGAGAATATTCTCCTTCACTGCCCCTATCCAACACCTGATCAGGAAATGAAGGTTTGTCAGCATTTTTTATATTCACAAAGCAGCTACATTGAAATTGTCACCATTGTTGTTCATTTCTTGGGCACCAGAGGGCAGACATCTTAAGTGTCACTTTATCTGGGATGTAAATCCTTTTTCTTTTACTCTGCTGCAGGGTATTCTCTGGATTTGCTCTAGCACCTTGAAGAAATTTAGAGGAACAATTGAGCTTTCCTCTTCCTGATGATAGTGGCTTTCCTGATGGTGTGTTTCAACACACCCACCAGAAAGTAATGACTACTTTGGAGGCTGGCCCCCTCTATCAGTGTATACAGTCAAGGAATTGTCCTTTAAGTAGCCTTTGTAAACAATCGGTGAACAATCTTTTCTTTGTTTTTCTTTTAACTGTTCCTCATTTTTAAGCTAAAGACAGTTTAAAATCTTGTTCCTTACTTTAGTCTTCAAAGCTTTCAAAGTGAGACAATAAAAAGAAACTCCGTATAATTACAATTAAAATTATCTCTAGGAGAAATGTTAATAAGACAAAGCCATTTGCCTAATAAGTGAGCAATACATTATTAACAATTACTAGGAGCACATTTTTCAAAAGAGAAAAGTTAATTTTTGACTCTTATGAATGTAGTCCTCACATTTTTTCTTAGGACTTCTCTGTTGAACTTTCTGTACAAAAATTTCATAGTTTTTGTGGACTTGCCCTAAACTATACATTCAGAGCTACCAAAATAGCCATCTATCCACTTACAATATATAGTGCCTCTTAAATCCAGAAATTGAATTTTAAAAAAGCAAAATATAACACTTTTTTTTTTATTACTTTACCATAAGAAACCAGGTCTCAACAATTGATAAATAGGGAAAATATCAAAGTATAATATAAATATCTACCTATATACTCAAGTATAAGCCGAGTCTTTTCGGCACAAAATTTGTGCCGAAAAACCCAAACTCAGCACAAATTTTGTGCCGAAAAAACTCGGCTTATACTCGAGTATATAGGTAGATATATTTTTACCTAATATCAAATAAGAATATTTTTATTTTCCTTTGGACCATCCCTTAATTATTTTATTTATATATATATATATATATATATATATTTTTTTTTTTTTTAAATATATATATATATAAATATATATATATATATTTTTTTTTTTTTTTTTTTTTTTTTTTTTTTGAGACAGAGACTCACTCTTTGCTTCAGGCTAGAGTGCTGTGGCATCAGCCTAGCTCATAGCAATCTCAAACTCCTGGGCTCAAGTGATCCTCTTGCCTCAGCTTCCTCAATAATTGGGACGACAGGCACCCCACAATGCCTGGCTAAATTTTCTATTTTTTGTAAAGGCAGGCTCTTGCTCTTGCTCAGGCTGGTCTTGAACTCCTGAGCTCAAGCAATCCACCCATCTGGGCCTCCCAGAGTGCTATGATTACAGGTGTGAGCCACCACACCCGACCAATCACAGTATATTTAAAGTAGTTCTTAAATTTGGTAAGATTATTTTTATCTGTCTTTTTGTTCCTGTCACAACTATGATTAGATTTAGTTGAAGATATCAGTAGGCCAAAGAGCATCAGAACAATTTCTGAATTCAACACAAATAGCCCTTGACACTAGATAGAGAATTTGTGTTCAATATTCTGTTAGTGTTTTCACTATAAGCAAATTTGGGACCAACTTTTCCAGGAGGACAATGTTGTAAATGTTTGTTAGGTTACCCAACTGACTCCCATCTCAAACAAAACAAAACAAAATGAAACATTTTATCCAGTTAAAATGTGTTTAGTCCCCTGTGGGATCTCTATCATGTGTGGTTATTACTAATTTAGCTTTTTTTATGATTATCGTAAGTAATAAGAAATTATTATTTGTACAGCACTTTATTTCATGTACCAAGTTATGTACTTAACTCCTATGTGAAATATATATGAAGTTCTGTGATTCCCTTTTTTTTTTTTGCTATTTTTGGCTGGGGCTGGGTTTGAACCCACCACCTCCGGCATATGGGCCAGCGCCCTACTCCTTTGAGCCACAGGTATCGCCCTGTGTGATTCCCATTTTATGGAACATCTGTGTCAGAGAAATTAAATAAATTGGTAGATTAAAAAAATTACAAATAAGGTGGCACCTGTGGCTCAGTGAGTAGGGCACCAGGCCCATATACTGAGGGTAGCAGGTTCGAACCCAGCCCCGGCCAAACTGCACAAAAAAATAGCTGGGCATTGTGGTGGGCCTGTAAGAGAATTGCTTAAGCCCAGGAGTTGGGGGTTGCTGTGAGCTGTGTGACACCATAGCACTCTACCAAGGGTGAAAAAGTACGACTATCTCTAAAAAAAAAAAATTAAAAATATACATCTTTAACAGAGAATTTAGGGAGTTTTTTTTGTTTTGTTTCCTCTTTTTTTTTTTTTTATAGAAGTGGCATAGACAAGGCTGGGTGCTAGGGCTCGCACTTGTTATCTTAGCACTCTGGAGGCCAAGGTCAGTGGATTGCTTGAGCTCAGGAGTTAGAGACCAGCCTGAGCAAGACCCCTTCTCTAAAAGTAGCCAGGCGTTATGAGAGGCGCTTGTCGTCCCAGGTACTTAAGGCGCTGAGGCAAAAGGATTGCTGGAGCCCGAGAGTTTGAGATTGTTATGAGCTATGATACCACAGCACCCTACCCAGGGTGACAAAGTTATTCTTTCTCAAAAAAAAAAAAAAAAAGTAGCATAGACAATCCTGAATTTCTGTATGATTTTTTTTTTTTTTTTTTTTGGGCCGGTGGTGAATCTGAACCCCCTACCTCTGGTATATGGAGCCGGCGCCCTACTCCTTTGAGCCATAGGCGCTGAATTTCTAATGATTTCTATGTGAAATTATTTTTTACAGTCAAATATTCACACTTAATTACATTTTTCAATAAATACTGAGTACATGGGAAAATACATTCTGAACTTCAACTGCTTGAACTCCACCCCCACCTGCAAATCATTTAGAAACTTTTTCTTTCTGAGTGTTACCCTTTCTGTCCACCCACATACCCTGCTAATCAGGGTAGTCACTCGCTTATAGAGGTTATGTGAAACCTAACTGTTTGGGAGTCTGTGTGGGTGGAGGGAAAAAATGTAGCCTTGGGCATCAGACATCTCCCGCCCCTCCTTGTTATAGCATGATCTTGAGCAAATGTTGTTGTCGATTGACTTAGTCCGTTTCCACCTTTGCAAATACTTTAATAATAATATACCTCTTGGAGTTATTTTGAGGACTAAATGAGATATCATTTCTATCGTCCTTAAGTAGAATTGGTTTCAAAATTCTTCCCACCCTCTTTAGTAGTAAATTCAGAATATTTATCAATAATTTTGCCATTTCAGTTGTGGTTTAGAGTAGTGATGAAATTGGGGTTGTTACTATATATACTATCAGAATTAATTCACTCTTGGTTTTGGCCTCAGACTAACTCAAGTTTAATTTCAAATTTTTTTGTTCATAAGGTTCGATAATATCCAAGTGGGGTACACAGTCCTAATTGTGCAAGTCACACTTGCCTTTCCTCTTGATATAAGTTTTTGTCAGCAACTAAAAGCACCCTGGATAGTCAAAAAGTGGGATCTTGTATCAAAAACTCAGGAATTGTCCAAGAATTCAGGAATAGGAGAATGTGGAGGAAATCATTGATCATGAAGAGAACCACAGCTACAGAAAGCAGTATGATTCAGAGAAATTATTTTTTTGTGTGTTTTCGCTCACCCCTTCCTCTTTTCCCCTCTCAAAGATATTAATCTTTTTTTTTTTTTTTTTTTCAAGACAGAGCCTCAAGCTGTCACCCTGGGTAGAGTGCTGTGGCATCACAGCTCACAGCAACCTCTTAATTCCTGGGCTCAAGCAATTCTCCTGCCTCTCCCTCACAAGTAGCTGGGATTACAGGCGCCTGCCACAATGCCCAGCTATTTTTTAGGTTGCAGCCATCATTGTTGTTTGGCAGGCCCAGGCTGGATTCGAACCCACCAGCTCAGGTGTATGTGACTGGCGCCTTAGCAGCTTGAGCCACAGGCGCTGAGCCCAATATTAATCATTTTTAAATTTAAAGCTATAAAATAAAATTTATCCAGATTTATTCATGAGCTTATCTTCATGAAAGTGTAGAGTATACCACTGTGTACTACTAAGGCTCTCTGGACAAATCATTCCATGTAATTTTCCATGCAATAAACAGGGTTACAGGGAAATTTGTTCGCTATTGCTATGGTTTTCGGAAGCATTGTTATAAAGTAACATTAAGTACTGGGCTTAAAGCTGTGATTTAGATACAAAATATTATTACTGATTATTGTTAGTACATCTTTCTTTCTTTATTGTAAGTATTTATTTCTTATAAAAAATAGTTTTCAAATAAGGAGACTTATTTCTTCAAAGGAGAGAGAAATAACTTGCTGATGAGGCGAGAGGCAAGTGGAATTAGGACCCAAGAACTTCCCACCCCACTTCCTGGCACACACAGAAATACTGTCATCCATTCCTGCTCATGGACACATACTCTAGAAAGGTGCTGACACTGGGCAACTCAAAAATAAAACAAAAGTGAATCGACTTGGTTTCTATCTGTAGCATGACTTCTGACAGGTCGTGCTAATAACAGTAGTAGAATTATTTGCTATGATCTTGATACTGAAATTTTAGGTTCTTGGTCTTGGCGATTCGAAGAATGGATCGACAGACCACAGGATCAGTGCTAAGTGAGGATTTATTTACAGAAACAAAAATTACAACAACTATAAAAACCAAACCTCCTGGCAGCGAGAACCCAGGAGGGGAACAAGCTCTCCTGCTCCCTCTTCGAGGTCTGTCTTCGGGCTCTCTGCTCAGGGGTTTATATAGTGGCGGGGGGTGGGGGTGGGGGGTGTTTTGCTAGGGTGTGGGTCTTGTCAGTTACGGCCAGCTGTCCAATGAACTCTCAGGCCTTGGAAACTGACATGAAATCCACCAGTCAGAAGTGCACTTGGAGGGGACAGCAAGGTGCCAGCATCTCCCCACAGGTGTCCAGCCCTTCCAGCAAGCTGGTTCCTCCATCTGCAGGAGCGTCAACACCTCCAGGGCTAACGCAGCAGGTCCTGGTGCTGCCTTGTCCTTGTCGATCTTACTACTAATTTCATATACTTTTGCCTGCTGTATCAAGATTATAAATGGTCTTCTTTCCCCTTTTTGTTTAGTTATGTAAGGCCCTATGCCTCACCCTCCTCTTTGTTCCCTCCCATCTCTTTCCCAAATTGTGCCCATAAATGAATCAAAACATAATCAACTTTGGTCAGATTAATCAGTGAAAGTTTCTAAAATGAGGGAGTAAATCACTTTAGCTTTGACCCTGTGTTCAGCCTCTGCTCTTTACTGGTATGTGAAGTTGGGCAAGCTACTTAACATTTTTATGCCTCAATTTCTCCCTTTGTTAAAAAAAGATAATACTAATGTTTTGTAAGAAATAGTAGTTCATCTAATCCTCTCAATAATCCTATGACATAAATGCTATAGTTAAACTTCTTTTACAAATGAGAAATCCAATACACAGATGATAAGTAACCTGTCCTAGGTCCCATGGCTGGTAAGTGGCAAACCGAGATTTGATCCCAGACAGTATGGCTCATGACCCAGAGTGTTGAACTGCAATGGTACACCCTTGCCTGTCCTAAATGGTCATTCTCTGTGCTGTGTAAGCCCCAAAGCCCTTCTCTAAGTCTTTTTTTTTTTTTGAGACAAAGTCTCAAGCTGTCGCCCTGGGTAGAGAGCTGTGGAGTCATACCTCACAGCAACCTCCAACTCAGGCTCAAGCAATCCTTTTGCCTCAGTTTTTCTATTTTTAGTAGAGACTGAGTCTCGCTTTTGCTCAGGCTGATCTCAAACTCGTGAGCTCAAGCAATCTACCCACCTCGGTCTCCCAGAGTGCTAGGATTACAGACATGAGCCACTGTGCCCAGCCCCTTCTCCAAGTCTTATTGGACCTGGGTGAACACCTGGCCCAAAAGGACACATCCTTATACAGTTCAGCTAAAAGATGATCTGGACTGATCAGATTCTTTCTCTCTGGGGAATTTGAGAAACTTAGGAGTAAGCTGGCAGTTAGACTAAAACTGAAAGGTCCGGTAAAGTTGGAGCCTTGGTGGCCACTGGGAGGCATGGAGAAATAAATCAACAGAGAGGAGGAAATAGGGCAGATTCACCATGAAGAAACTGAGTGAAAGAACTTGCACCTTTGATGCAGTTTTGCTGGGGCCGGATTTGAACCCACCACCCTCAGTATATGGGGCCAGCGCCCTACTCACTGAGCCACAGGCGCCACCCAGAACTTGCACCTTTGAAAAGAGCCTGGCCTCACTCTTTTTCTGATGCTTCCCTGATGTGGTCCACAGAAGGCCCAACAACTGTCCATAGTTTGTATCCTTCCTTCCAAAAAAAGAAACGAGACACAGCTGTTACCACCACCACAGGAAAAAAATCCTATCCTTAGCTTGAATGGTTTTCCATTTCTTGTAAAACAGCAAAACAGAGACCTTATTTTAAAATGGACAAAAAACTTGAATATACATTTCTTCAAAAAGGACAAACAGTCAACGAGTATAAGAGAAGATGTTCAACACCATAGGGAAATGCAAATAAGAACCACAATGAGACATCACTCCTGTTCGGATGGCTGCTATTAAAAAAAAAAAACGGTAAGTGCCTGTGGCTCAAGCGGCTAAGGCGCCAGCCACATACACCTGAGCTGGCAGGTTCAAATCCAGCCCAGGCCGCCAAACAACAATGACAGCTGCAACCAAAAAATAGCCCAGCCTTGTGGCAGGAGCCTGTGGTCCCAGCTACTTGGGAGACGGAGGCAGGAGAATCGCTTGAGCCCAGGAGTTGGAGGTGGCTGTGAGCTGTGATGCCACGGCACTCTACCCAGGGCGACAGCTTGAGGCTCTGTCTCAAAATAACAAATAAAAACGGTAAGTGGCCGGGGCCGGGGCTCGTTATTCTTTAGATGGTGCCGCTAGACCTGGACGAGTCTGTGGAGATGGTGCGGCTGTGCAAGTGCCTGCCAGAGAATGACCTTACGCGGCTCTGTGACTACGTTTGTGACAGCCTCTGGGAAGAATCAAATGTTCAACCAGTAACCGTGTGTGGAGACATACATGGACAGTTTTATGACCTTTGTGAACTATTCAGAACCTGAGGTCAGGTTCCTGACACGCAGCCATATTTATGGCTGATTTTGTAGACAGAGGTTACTATAGTTTGGAGATCTTCACTTACCTTCTTGCATTAAAGGCTAAATGGCCTGATGATATTACACTTTTACAAGGAAATCATGAGAGTAGACAGATAACACAGGTGTATGGATTTTATGATGAGTGCCAAACCAAATGCAGAAAAGCTAATGCTTGGAGATATTGTACCAAAGTTTTCAACTTGCTTACTGTAGCAGCTTTAATAGATGAGCAGATTTTATGTGTTCATGGTGGTTTATCCCCTGATATCAAAACACTGGATCAAATTCGGACCATTAAACGGAATCAGGAAATTCCTCACAGAGGGGCATTTGGTAACCTTGTTTGGTCAGATCCTGAGGATGTGGATACTTGGGCCATCAGTCCCCGAGGAGCAGGTTGGCTTTTTGGAGCAAAAGTCATAAATGAGTTTGTTCATATCAACAACTTGAAACTCATCTGCAGAGCACATCAACTAGAGCACGAAGGCTGTAAACTTATGTTTGATGAGAAGCTCGTGACAGTATGGTCTGCTCCTAATTACTGCTATCGTTGTGAAAATATTGCTTCGATCATGGTCTTCAAAGATGTAAATACAAGAGAACCAATATTATTCCGGCAGTTCCAGATTCAGAACATGTTATTTCAAAAAAAAAAAAAAAAAAAGAACATGTTATTCCTCCCAGAACGATGATGCCTTATCTCCTTTGAGGTCTTCGCCCATCCTGCTGACCCAATTTTTGCCTTCCTATTACCCCAACTTTCTTATATGACCCTCTACAATATACTTTTTATTGAGCACTTTGCTGCTGAAGTGCTGCCTCTTGCCTTTTTTAATTTTAAATTATCTAAATTTATTGTTTGCTATATTCTATCAATGTTTTTCTATCAATTTTCTCCCCCATCCCATCCCCACCTTGGAGTCATTTGAGAAGAGATGGCTTAATACTCACACTGCTGCATGTAGCTCTTGCTTATTTACTGGTCTGGGGAAACAGAATGTGTTTCCTTCTTTTAAAAAGCCAATTGACAGATTACACGGAAATACTTCTTTTGTATCATTCAGGCTTTTGCTTTAGTTTGGTAAGTTTTAAGAAATTTCAGCAGCGGGTGGCACCTGTGGCTCAGCAGGTAGGGCGGCAGCCCCATATACCGAGGGTGGTGGGTTCAAACCCGGCCCTGCCAAACTGCAACAAAAAACAGCCAGGCATTGTGGCAGGCTCCTGTAGTCCCAGCTACTTGGGAGGCAAAGGCAAGAGAATCACCTAAGCCCCACAGATGGAGGTTGCTGTTAGCTGTGACACTACCGTACTCTACTGTCAGGGCACACACACAAAAAAAGAAAGAAATTTCAGCAGCAAAGTTGTTATTCAATGGGCGCGATGGACTACAAATGCCTTGAGTTATGTATACCTGTCCCAGATGTAAACTTCATTGTCCTTTTTTGGATGACATTTTAAATGGATATAAAATAAATTGGTCTAAAGGGCAAAAAAAAAAAAAAAAAAAAAAAAAAGAAAATTATTGATGAGGTTGTGAAGAAATGAGAATATCTGTACACTATTGGTGAGATTGTAAAATGGTGCACTAGCTGTAATAAATAGTATGGAGATTGCTCAATAAACTAAAAATAGAACTAGTATGATCCAGCAGTCCCACTTCTGGGTATATATCAAAAGAATTGAAATCAGGATCTTAAAGAGGTATATACAGTCCCACATTCATTGCAGCATTAGTCACAATAGCCAAAATATAGAATCAACTTATACATCCATCAACAAATGAATGGATAAACAAAATGTGTCATGTACCGATAGAAGAATTATTATTCAGTCTTAAAAAGGAAAGTTGTGACGCATGCTACAACATTGATGAACTTTGAGGACGTGTTAAGTGAAATAAGCCAGCCACAAAAAGACGAATGCTATTATGAGGTACCTAGAGTAGTCAAATTCATAAGAAGAGAAAGAATGGTGGCTGCCAGGAGCAGGAGTGAGAGGAGTTATTATTTAACAGGCATACAAAACAGTTCTGCAAGATGAAAAGAGTTATGGAGATTGGTTGCACAACAATGTGAATATACTTGCTACTAAACTGTACACTTAAAAATTTTGATTAAGATGGGAAAAAAAAGCAAAATGATTAAAATGGATTCACAAGGGAGGGAGGAAGAAGGAGAGAGGTAAGGGGGATTGATAAGCTCTTACCCAATGGGCACATTGTGAGGGTGGACAGCACACCTGCTGGATGGAAGTCTCAACTACAACTTGAACTTTAGCTTAGAAACACAAACCATGTAATCTAATTATTTGTACCATCATATTAATCTGAATTAAAAAAAAAAAGATGGATTCACAATGGCAAAGACATAAAATTAATGAAAGTGTCTATCAACAGACAAATGGATACAGTGGAATACTATTTGGTCCTTAAAAAGGAATGTCACTTGCAGCAACATAAATAAAATGAAGTTATTATTTTAAGTGAAATAAATCAAGCTCCCCAAACAAATATTGCATGTTCTCACTCATAAATGGATGTAAAAAAGTTGATCTTATGGAGGTATAGCATAGAATGATAGCTACCAGAAGCCGAGAAAGGTGTGTGTGTGGCAGGGGGTAGGATAAAGAGAGATCAGTTAGTGGATACAAATGTACAGTTGGATAGAAGAAACAGGTACTGTCTAGGCACTTTGGCTCATGCCTATAATCCCAACACTTTGTGAGGTTGAGGTAAATGGGTTGCTTAAGGCCAGGAGGAGTTTAAGACCAACCTGGGCAACAAAGCAAGACTCCATTTCTTCATAAAAGAAAAAGAGAAAAAAAAAATCCAAGTGTCAGAGCACACAAATGCGACAGAATAGTCCCAGCTACTTGCAAGGCTGAGACAGGAGGATCATTTGAGCCCAAGAGTTGGAGGAGGCAGTTATGTTGCCACTGCATTGCGGCTTAAATGACAAAGCAAGACTCTGTCTCTTAAAAAAGAGAGAGAGAAGAAAGAAGTTCCAATGTTCAAAAGCAGAGTAGGATGACTATTATTAACAATAATGTATATTTCAAAATAGCTAAAAGAGAGGACTTCAAATATTCCCACCACATAGAAATGATAAATACCTGAGTTGAGGGATACCCTAAGTTCTCTTGACTTGATTATTACACATTCCATGCATGTATCAAAATATCACATGTACCCCATAAATATGTACAAATATTCTGTATCAAATTTTAAAGCATAAAAAATGATTAAGATGGGCTTGGTTTCTGTAGCTCAGTGGTTAGGGTGCCAGCCACATGCACTGGGGCTGGCGGGTTTGAACCCAGCCTGGGGCTGCTAAATAACAACAAAAAAAGAAATAACCAGGTGCTGTGGTGGGCACCTGTAGTCCCAGCTACTTGGGAGGCTAAGGCAAGAGAATCACTTAAGCCCAAGAGTTGGAGGTTGCTGTGAGCTGTGACACCACGCACTCCACCAAGGGTGACATAATGAGACTGTCTCAAAAAAAAAAAAAAAAAAAAAAAGATTGGGTGGTGCCTGTGGCTCAAAGGAGTTAGGGCGGTGGCCCCATATACCAGAGGTGGCAGGTTCAAACCCAGCCCCGGCCAAAAACTGCAAAAATAAAGAAAAATAAAATGATTAAGATGGCAAATTTTATGCTGAGTATGTTTTGCTACAATTAAAGTCTAATAAGCAAAAAAATCCAATGAACTAACAAAACAAATGAAAAACCGGGGAAACAAGTCATCCTTTTTGAGAATATAAGGATTGTATATAATTGAGAGTAAAAGAGTTAGAAAAAGGACGCCAATTAGGTGAGGAAAACAGGGATTCAGTCACTGGCATGTCCAGGTATGGTGTTCCTTAGTGCATTGAATACCAATATCCCCAACATCCGTTCATCACCTGGGTCTGAGGTTGATGATCGACGCCCATGAGAGTGCTGGGAAGATAAAGCAGGTTCCCTTAGCTGCAGCACTGATTAGTGGGAGACGGTGTTGGTTAGGACAAAGGAAACATGGAGGACAATTACCATACTTGTAGTTTAGGAGAGTAACAGTGGTGCTGCCATAACAGGAAGGGGAAGCTAGAGCCTGAGCAGGTGGTAAAGACAACTGTCAGTCAGAAATAGACTGGTTCAGTTGGGGGATAGACAGAGGTGTTCGGCTGGCAGTTGATTGGGTGCCTGAAAGGGCAATTGGAGCTAAGAACCTACCTTGCCCCTAGTCCAGCATTTTCTCCCGTAGACTCCGAGTGTCTGGGAAGTGATTGCCACTGTGTTCACAGTGGACACGAGCATATCAGAGGCCCCACAAGTGCTTTGGAAAAGGAAATTGCTTAATTTTGTTTAGATTTTCCTAACCTCATTTGGCTATCCTACTCTCCGTTTCATGAAATATTTATTAATTTTATAAGGGCTGTACTTTGGGGAATTGTTCTCTGGTCTATGCAGTTATTTATTTCTTTATTGACAAAGTAGAACAAAGGAGAAACTGGTTAGATGGTTGATAGGTCTATGGATAGCCAATGTATCCCTGTTAAGTCACCAAAACAGACTGAGAAAGTTTCCAGAAACTCAGGCCTGACCTGGGAACTGAAGACACTAACCCCTCTGTGTGGGGAGTGGCAGTGAAGGCTGCTGGGGGGTTTGATCAAAGGCAGCTTGCTGTCTTGGCTTTCTACCTACCCTGCATGTGCCAGGAAAGCCCGGCCAATCCCTCCCCTAGTTCTTTTTTATGCTCTACATTGGCTTCTTGTCCTTGCTTTCCATTTGCATAACTAATGCACACAGCATACAGTTCCTGCAATTTTAAAGACAGCTGGCCAGCACATCTTGGATGCTGATGTCAGGAAACATCTGGAAGAGGGCTAAAGTTACTGCAGGCCCCACTGAGAACAATGGAAGCACATTAATATGGAAAATTCAGTATGGGGTGGGGGGGGGGGAGTTGTATAAATAAAAATGGCTGCCAGGCCAAATTATAAAAGCCTTGTGCAAAACTTTGTTGTAGTTTGGGCAATAATTCCACTGAGCAAGTAGGTGGTAGGCCAGCTACAACTGAAATTTTGCTTTCTTTTGGACCCTTATCATTGAGGCTTTCCTTTCCTTAAAGAATTTATAGAAGACCTGCCAGTTAACCAAGATACTCTTTTCTGAAAAAATCATAAACCATAACTTAATATTTTACTTTATAGTAAGATGACCTTTCTTTTCGTTGTTCTCAAAATATAATATATAATAGAATAGAATGCTGACACATCACTTTCTGCTCTACATAAGAGGTCCATGTTAGCAGAAATATTGAGCTTTACAAATTTTATAACTGACATGTCAGTGTAAATGTTATTTTTCAAGGCTTTGTGACATAGTGGTTAAGAGAACAGGTTTTACAATCTGAATTCTGGCCCCACCTCCTAAGTCATTATGTGAAACCTCAAGTAAAGTACTTAGCATAACTTAACCTGTAAAACTCTGGTAATTACTTCTGCCAGCTTAGATTGTCATGAGGAGTATTCAAGCTAGTGTGGGTTATAAGTCCTTAGAGGGATGCCTGGCCCAGGTTAGCTATTATTGTGTTTTTGTTGCTATTCAAAGATTAAGAAGAAATCTCTGCTATAATCTATTTCTCAATCCAACTCCAAAACATTGAGCATTTGTTTCCAGTTTCCTGTCCTACAGATGTATGGTTTGGAATCAGGATTTCTCTGCCAGGCATTCACTAGAGTTCTACCTACTGTTTCATTCATTCTTTCTTTTTTTTGAGACAGAGTCTCACTATGTCACCCTGGGTAGAGTGCTGTAGCATCACAGCTCACAGTGACATCTAACTCTTGGGCTTAAGCGATTCTCTTGCCTCAGCCTCCCAAGTAGCTGGGACTATATGCACCCACCACAACGCCGGGCTATTTTATTTTATTTTATTTTTGTAGAGACAGAATCTCACTTTATCGTCCTCAGTAGAGTGCCATGGCATCACACAGCTCACAGCATCTTCCAACTCCTGGGCTTAGGCGATTCTCTCGCTTCAGCCTATGGAGTGGCTGGGACTACAGGTGCCCGCCACAACGCCAGCTATTTTTTGTTGCAGTTTGGCCAGGGTCGGATTTGAACCCGCCACCCTCGGTATATGGGGCTGGCGCCCTACCCACTGAGCCACAGGCGCCTCCCCCAGACTATTTTTTTGTTGTAGTTATTATTGTTGTTTGGCAGGCCTGGGATGGGTTAGAACCAGCCAGCCCTGGTGTATGTGATGGCGCCCTACAAGTGCTGAACCTACCTACTGTTTCACTTTATTTGTAGAAACTAAAAATGGTATCTTGTCTGTGCCCTGGATTCATCATTGACATTCACATTCCTGGTCCTGATTCCTGCTTTTACCCGATTCCAGATATGACACCTGCTTTCTTCCCCCACCCCAACTGAAAATTTGTTGTATTTTTCTCCTGTCTTCATGGTTCTGAAATTTCACGATGACGTGCTTTGGTGTTGGTTTGGGTTTGTGGTTTTTGGAGGAGCTGGTGGATTTTTGTTTTTGTTTTTCTGAGACAAGAGTCTTGCTCTGTAGCTCAAGTGAGAGTGTGGCAACATCATCATAGCAAACTGTAACCTCAATCTCCTGGGCTCACTCAATCCTCCTGCTTCGGCCTCCCTAGTAGCTGAGGCTCAGGCCTGTGCAACCACATCTAGATAATATTTTCTACTTTTAATAGAGATGGGTTCTCTCTATTGCTCAGGCTGTTTTTGAACTCCTGACTTCAAGTGGTCCTCCTATCCTGGTCTCCTTCCCAGAGTGCCAGGATTATGGGCATGAGCCACCTCGCCCACGTGGTCTGTTTTTGGGGACCCCTATCAATCTGGCTAGTTTATACCATTTGGTTTTGAAAATCTTCTCAATTATGGGTTTATTACGAGTTTTTCTCATCATTTATTCTTTTCTCTCTTTCTAGAACTCTTGTTCATTAGAATATTGGGTATTCTAGACATCCTTTGTCTTTTCTTTCCTTTTTCTTGGTCTTTTGGCTTAATTTTCTTGTAGAGTTCTTTGTCATCTAAACCTTTTGTTAAGTTTTTCAATTCTATGGTCGTATTTTAAATTTTCAACAATTCCTCTTTGTTCTCTAATGACTTTTTGTTCATTTTGTAACTTTGACATATTTGATGATCTGAAGTTAGTTCTCATCCACATTGACTATCTGTAAATTTTTTAAAGTGGTAATGGGTAGATAGGTAAACTAAGTATAGAGCTGGTTTGGTGACTCTTCATCATCATCACCTTTTCTAAACAACCACAGGCAGGTACAGGATGGGACATTGCATCTACTACAGATAACTTACTCCTTAGTTGAGCCTGGCACCAGTGCACACATCTGGAGTCCCAGCTCCTCATGGCAAGTTTCTGGGTCTCTCTGGGTGCCCAAGGAGCATGCGTCTTGAAGCCCACCCCAGGGGCATGCTTGTGAATATTGATGATGTATTCTCAGGTCACCACACCTCACTGGTGGCAGAACAGCCCATCTTCTTCAAACCGCCCTTCTTTGTGGCAACCATTCTGCCAGGCCCAAGTTGGAAACAAAGCCCTAATAGTTTTTACAGCATGCTTTTCTTACAGTATCTCTTTTCTTCTCCGAAGATACTGGGTTCTCGGAAGCTGTTATTTCCTGCATATTGTCAAGTCTCTGTGTCCTGGCTAGTTGTCTTTTTGTCTTTGTGTGTTCTCTCTCTTCCCTGGGGCTTTCTTCAGATGTCTGATGATTCTTGCCCTTCTTCACTCATAGCTTACGAGTGATGGAAAGTTCTGTGTCGTGAATGAAGCTTGTTGCCCTCAGTCTTTAGAATGCTCCGCCTTAGCCATTTATTTTTATTTTTTTGGAGGAGGGCAGTGGTATCATCGTCATTAGGTCTTTTTCTTGGTCCAGTCAAGTTTTCTAGGGCAGACACCTCTACTCTCCTTCCTAGGAATGTTGGTTATACTGGCTGCCAGGATTCTGGAGGTTGAATGTGGACCAAGGAGAGCAGCATTTGATTACATACATGTTTCCTCAGCCTTGGTTGTACTGGGTTAGAGAGTAGTTCTGGCTTAGAGACGCTTTATTCTACCTTCTGAAGAGGAAAGCTTCAAGCTTCCCACTTGAAGAGGCAGCTGCCCACCTGCGCTTCAGAGCGGGGCTTATGGGTGGCCCATCTTCGGACCTGGCTTGCTTCTTGGTTTTCCCCTCTGCTGGTTTAGAATTTAGCTTTCTCAGTTTGTTACGTGAGGTACTAAATGTCCTATTTTTCAGGTCTTGAATGTTCTTGCTGTCATTATTTCCTACCCCTTTTAATTTTTTTAAATCCTTTTATTTTTATTTTAATGGAGGTTTGGGGATAAACACATCTGTTCAATCAGCTATCTTGAATCAGTATTTTTTTTTAAAGACATTCTTTTTTTTTTAACAGAAATTAAAATGATTTATTTTTAACTTACAAAAGTACAATTATAGCAAGTCCCAGGGTTATGAATGAGATAGGTTCTGCAGGCTTGTTCTTTTTTTTTTTTTAATTTAATTTATTTTTTTAATTAGATCATAGCTGTGTACATTAATGCAATCATGGGGCACCATACACTAGTTTCATAGACCGTCTGACACATTTTCATCACACTGGTTAGCATAGCCTTCCTGGCATTTTCTTAGTTATTGTGCTAAGATTAAAAGACATTCTTAACATAATTATTTATTCTGAAAAATTATATTTTCTGCTCCAGAATCCCAAATCAAAAAACTCTGATGAGATCAACTAATGTATCTTAGAATAGTTTTCTAAATGTATTTTTCTAATTGTTTTTTAATATTTTGGCCATAGTAACTGTTGTGTGGTAAATGTTTCTATTTGTTGGCAAAATGCTCTTGGGTTGTTCATCACCTTTTATGTCGTTATGGACATAAACAACATGTGGGCTCCACATGTACTTTGACTCCAGGCTCCCACTTTGTGACACACGCCTTCTCCACACCAGAGGCTTCCAAACACAAGTCCCCATATCAACTTATTTTAGCTCTCATCCTGGCAGCTCTTAAGAGGGAAATCTCAGACTGAATAACATTTCTATAATGAGAAAAATGTCTATTCCATATCTATTTTGGTAGAAGACTTTCTGGTCTATCTTCTCTCTGTAGAGTGAAACGTGGGTCTATTTGGATGTAGGGTGGGGTGTAGGTGGCACAGGGAGTAGCAAGGTGACCAAGGATTTAGGTCCACAGTAAATGTTAACACCTTCCACTATTTTTTGTTTGGTTTTTTTTTTTGAAATAAAGTTTTAAGCTGTCACCCTGGGTAGAGTTCAGGGGTGTCATGGTTCATAGCAAACTCCAACTCTTGGACTCAAGTGATCAATCCCCTTGCTTCAGTTTTTCTATTTTTTTTTTTTTTTTTTTTTTTATTTAGGCGAAATGGTCACACTTTTTGCTCCGGCTGGTCTTTAAATCATTTTATCAAGTGATCTACCCACTTTTGCCTCCCAGAGTGCTAGAATTACAGGCATGAGCTACCGTGCCTGGACACCTTCCACATTTTTTTTTTTTTTTTTGAGACAGAGTCTCACTTTGTCACCCTTGATAGAGTGCCACGGTGTCATAGCAAAACAGAATCAACTCAGAAATGCCATGGCCTGCCTAGTAAACAATACATAATCAATACTAAGTTCCTTAAACTGATGTTTGGCCTCCCTAGTCAAAGGAAGACTGAATATGCTTGTTATTTCCTAGATGGAAAAATTTATTTGCCAATCAGAATGTGTCTGATACTATTTTTTTGTTTCAAGAGCAAAGTCAAAAACAATTGACTTTGAAAAATTAAAGAATTAGCCAGGCGCGGTGGCTCACACCTATAATCCCAGAGCTCTGGGAGGCTGAGGCAAATGGATTGCTGGAGCTCACAGGTTCAAGACCAGCCTGATCCAGAGCGAGATTCCTGTCTCTAAAAATAGCTGAGCATTGTGGCGGGTGCCTGTAGTCCCAGCTATTCAGGAGGCTGCAGCAAGAGAATCACTTGAGCCCAAGAGTTTAAGGTTGCTCTAAGCTATGACACTACAGCACTCTCCTGGGGATGACAAAATGAGACTTCGTCTCCAAAAAAAAAAAAAAAAGAAAGAAAGAAAGAAAGAAAAAGAAAAATCAAAGAATCATAGTAATTGCTATTTCTCAGTGCCTACTATTTGCTAGATGCTTTATATATGAGACCATTACATGGGCTCATTTAATCTTCCCAACAATTCTGCAGTATTATTGTTAGAAGCATTTTGCACATGAAAAAAAGATGAGACTCTGAGAGATTGAGTGACTTATCTGAGGTCACACAGTTGGTAAAGACTGAAGTGGAATTTAAAAGTAGGATTTTTAGAATTTTTCTCCAAAGCCCAGGCCCTCTGCGTTGGGTCAGCCTGTCATTCCAAGACAATGTCCATAACCTAATGTTTTGTTTGTACAGTGCTCAGTTTGAATGTAGGACACATTTCATGCAAGTCAAGAGGAAACACATGTGTTTATTTTTGCTGATATAGAGCAAACTTGTCCATTCTGTAATACAAATATGTACAATGATGATGACAGAGATCATCAGCCCAGCAAATCACTTTTTATCACAGGCACACAGATGACAAATACAGAGTACAGAAGGGGTGACTGAGGATGCTACTTGCCTCGTTTTGTCTAAAACCATCCCAAGTTGGGAGAGAGACTACAAGGACTTGGAGGCCCATGTTCCAGTCCTGGTGTTGGTGCTAACCAGCTATATTGGGCTTGTTACCTATAAAGGAAATTCACCTTTTTGTTTTGTTTTGTTTTTAGACAGGATCTCACTCTGTTGCCTAGGCTAGAGTACAGGGGTATCATTATAGCTCATAGTTCAAGTGATCCTCCTGTTTCAGCCTCCTGAGTAGCAGGGACTACATGCTCCCACCATGATGCCCATCTGATTTTTATATTTTTTAGTAGAGACAGGGTCTCACCCTTGCTCAGGCTGGTCTCAGACTCCTGAGCTCAAGGGATCCTCCACCTCAGCCTCCCAGAGTACTTGGATTACAGGTACAAGTCCCTGCACCCTGTCTATATTCAACTTTTTGAATCCCTAATGTGTGTCAGGCAGTTTCCTTTTTAATTTACTTGTCCTTTTGCATAGTCTCTCCAAGGTAAAGTTAGACTCCTATATCCCCGGACCTTGTGATCCCCTTCCCAGTACTATGCATTGGTAACAGTTTTGTCTAATAGTTCCAGTTTACCAGGAACTTTTAAATATATTATGTCATTCAAGCTTCTTGCTGCAATTAATTTAATTTAATTTGCAGGGGTTTTTTGTTTGTTTTTTATCTTTTCTCAAGATTTAAGGTAGGGAAAAGAAGTTCATATGTGTGCTCAGTCTGCATTTTTGTTCCTTTTTTTTTTTGAGACAGAGTCTCACTATGTCACCCTAGGTAGAGTGCCATGTGTCACAAGCTCACAGCAACCTCAGACTCTTGGGCTTAAGCGATTCCCTTGCTTCAGCCTCCCAAGTAGCTGGGACTACAGGCACCCAACAGCTATTTTTTGGTTGTAGTTGTCATTGTTGTTTGGCAGGCCTGGGCTGGATTCAAACCCGCCAGCTCCAGTGTATGTGACTGGCACCCTAGCCACTGAGCCACAGGCGCCAAGCCTTTGTTCCAGTTTTTAATTCCCTTTTACAGATTCCAAAACTGAGCTAGTAGTCTTTCAAACAGTGGAGCAAAGTAGAATTAATTTCAGTATTTACTGAGTGACTGTGACAGCCAAGTGCCATGCTAGGCTTTCAGGGTGCTGTGGTGAGCCCTGCAGGTCCTTCCCCACAGTCTAATGAAGAGGTTTTAGAAAGTAAACAGATAAGCTACCATGTGCTGTGGTTCTTATTAGGGTAGCAGCAATCCAACTTGGAGGGCTGAGGAAAGCGGCCAAGAGCCATGTGAAGGGGATGACGTGGCTTAAGTCTGAGATGTTGAGGGGCTATCAGGGTGTTTGGAACTCTGGTGGGAGTGTGCCTAGTGGCTATCTTGGAGGGGTACACTGAAGCCTGAATAGTACTGACAAAAGATTTAGCTGGGGAGTGATGTGGCCACATTCTGGCTGTGGAGTGGAGAATGAGTTGGGGCTTATTGAGAGAGTGCCACAGGGGAGAAATGACAGGGCCTGAGCCTGGGTCGAGGCTGAGCTATTGGGAAGTGGAATGAAAAGACTTTGGGGAGTAGCCTCTAGAACCACCATGAATCTTTGCTCTGCTGCTTTCAAACAACAGAGCTAGAACTGGGCATTGAAACTGCTTGTGATATTGTGCAGGGTATCAAAACCTTTCTAAGCATCAGTTTTCTCATTTGCACAATGGAAGTAAAAATGGGATCAAAATAGGATATTATTAGTACCTACCTTATATGGTCATAAGAATTAAAAGAGAGAATCCCTGTAAAGGTTTAGTGTATTCCTGTTATGGCAGGGCAAAAGGAGGAGCCAAACAGCTCTTCCCAGTTGCAAGCTTGGGCATCTGAGTGTTGGGTGGTGCTAGTCCGTGAGTTGAGGAACACAGGAAGGGAAGCTGATTTGGGTGAAGGTGAAGGAAGCTCTCTCAGGCTAATCCTGCCCCAACTCTGATCACTCCATCCTGGAGCCAGAGCTTCTCAGAGGAAGTGAGTCTCCAGTTAGTTCTGGAAGGGTCTAATGTAGCCACCCCATAGATAAGCAATAGCACCATTTGTTGAGGGAGCCTGGGAGTCACGTCTGACTGGGCAAAAGGTAATATGGGTATGATGATTGCTGCTGCTATAACTCAATGAGAGAGAAAGGGCCTGAGGGAGAATGCCAGGAGTAAACCTGGGGCTGAGGCGACATTGCTTTTATTCAGTTTCTGCCGTCTGTGGCTCTTTCCCCCATATTCCTGAGGGCTAAAGGTAACTGCCTGTAGGGTAAGGTAGCCGGACAATAGACCTTGTAGACAAGGTAGAGAAAGGTATTGTAGGGCTAGACACAACATTTGCAAAGTCACAAAAATATGCAACAAATGTTCTCAGAATTCCTATGTTTCGGTGAGCAGAGGAGTGCTAATATGTCTTGGAGATCCTGATTTCAATTCTTGTGGATAAAATTTCTCAAATAAGTAAGAAACTCCTACCACTCAATAGCAAAAGAACTAATGACTTGATTTTAAAATGTACCAAGAACTCAAGTAGATATTTCTCCAAAAAAGACATACAAATGACTAAGAAGTACGTGAAAAGATGTTCAATGTCACTAATCATCAGGGAAATACAAATCAAAACCACAAAGAGGTATCACCCCACTCCTGTTAAAATGACTATTATCAAAGAGACAAAACCCAAGAAATGTTCATGAGAATGTGGAGAAATTGGAACTCTGCATTGTGGATGGGAATGCAAAAGTTCTTTAAAATTAAAAATAAAACTACCATATGATCACCTACCCTACTTTGGGATATATTTTCAAAAAGTTAATTTTAGTCAGGTGCAGTAGCTCATACCTGTAATTCCAGCAGTGTGGGAGGCCAAGATAGAGGGAGAATTGCTTGAGGTCAGGGGTTTGAGACCAGCCTGGGCAATATAGCAAGACCCTGTATCTATGAAAGCATTTAAAAACAAACCAATCTTGTTTGTTTGCTTGAGGAGGGTATTGTCATTAGAGACAGGGTTTCATTCTGTTGCTCAGTCTGAAGACGCTAAAGTACAGTGATGTGACCATAGCTCACTGCAGCCTAGAACTCCTGGACTCAAGTCATCCTCTTGCCTTAATCTCCCAAGTAGCTGGAACTACAGGTGGGCATCACCACAACCAGATAATGTTTTACTCTTTTGTAGGGACAGGTTTCACTATGTTGCTCAGGCTAGTCTTGAACTCTTGACCTCAAGCTATCTTCCCACATTGGCCTCTGAAAGTACTGGGATTACATGCCCAGTCAAAAAGTTGATCTTAATTACAACTTAAAGTTGGAGAGAGTGTAGGAGAATTCATACTCTGCATTTTAGGTTTCTTTGGAGGGCAGATTATTGATATGTATCCAAATTTCAAATCTATATACCCTTTTAACAAATTTTAAAAATTTGTTAAATTTAGGTGGCGCCTGTGGCTCAAAGGAGCAGGGCACCGGCCCCATATGCCGGAGGTGGTGGGTTCGAGCCTGGCCCCAGACAAAAACTGCAAAAAAACAAAAAACCAAACAAACAAAAATTGTTAAATTTAACAATTTGGCTTCTGGTGTTGAAAGGTGTACAAGGTACAAGGTGTATGTTCTTTGTAGCATTGCTTATATTTAAAGAAGAATGAAATCAACCAAAATATTTACAAGCATGGAACTAGTTACACATATTACAGTAAGGCCACCAATGTTAATATTTATATATTATATAATACATGTATTAAAAAGAAAAATAGAGCAGCACCTATGGCTCAAAAGAGTAGGGCGCCAGCCCCATATACTGGAGGTGGCAGGTTCAAATCCAGCCTGGGCCTGCTAAACAACAATGATGGCTGCAACCAAAAAATAGCCAGGCATTGCAGCAGACACCTGTAGTCCCAGCTACTTGGGAGGCAGAGGCAGGAGTATGGCTTGAGCCCAGGAGTTGGAGGTTGCTGTGAGCTGTGATGCCATGGCACTTTACCCAGGGTGACAGCTTGAGGCTTTGTCTCAAAAAAAAAAAAAAGAAAAGAAAGAAAGAAAGAAAAGAAAAATAATAGTCAATGTTTATTGAATTTTTTTTTTTTTTTTTGAGACAGAGTTTCACTTTATCACTCTCGGTAGACTGCCATGGCATCATAGCTCACAGCAACCTTCAGTTCTTGGGCTTAGGCAATTCTCTTGCCTCAGCCTCCTGAGTAGCTGGGACTACAGGAGCCCTGCCACAACGTCCGGCTATTTTTTTGGTGCAGTTTGGCCGGGGCCAGGTTCAAACCCGCTACCCTTGGTATATGGGACCGGCGCCCTACCCACTGAGCCACAGGCGCCGCCCTCTTGAATTTTTTTTTAAATTTATTCATTTTTTCCCCATGAAAGTTCTTAGTTTAGTAATCTTGTTAAAACCTACACAATGGCTGCAGTTATCATCACTGCAGAATCTGCAACTTCGGCTTTTCAACAAGGCTTTGTCGTCCCCCTCCCTGACCTTCTTCATTCTGTCCTTGCGCTCCTTTCGCTGCTTTCTTGGTCTTTTTCTTCTCATACAAGCCGCGTCTTGTAAGTCTATGTTTGGGTTCATTTTTCTTTACATAATCCAAGAAATCATAAATCATGCCAAAGCCAGTTGTCTCACCACCACCAAAGTGAGATCTGAATCCAAGTAAACAGTTGACATCTGACATGGTCTTATAATTTGGGGCTATTTTTTTTTCTTGTATTTCTGTCTTTGGTACTGTTGCCTTCCCAGGGTGAAGGACATCGAGGACCATTTGTTTCCTCTGAAGTGATTGGTTGGCCATGAAATTCCTGGTCTGGATAGTTACTGTGTCATTCATGATGGTGGTCAATCCTCAATCAGCCAGGGAAGAAAAAAATGGAATGATTTTTTTTTTTTTTTTTTTTTTTCTGAGACAGAGCCTCAAGGTGTTGCACTGGGTAGAGTGCCCTGGCATCACAGTTCACAGCAACCTCCAACTCCTGGGCTCAAGCGATTCCCTGCCTCCGCCTCCCAAGTATCTGAGACTACAGGCTATTTTTTGGTTGCAGCCATCATTGTTGTTTGGCGGCCCCAGGCTAGATTCGAACCCGCCAACTCAGGTGTATGTGGCTGGCACCTTAGCCGCTTGAACCACAGGTGCTGAGCCAAACTGAATGATTTTTATACGTCAGTCATGTTTAAGTATTGTACATGTACAATGTACAATAGATACTCTCAATATGTACAATATATACTCTCATTTGATATTCACAGCAGCTCTATGTATACACCATTGGTTTGACAGAATGGTGTCCGTTTACGCCTGTCATAGCATAATTATTAGTAGTGCCCCCCTTCACTCTCAGAAACACCTCTTTTGGATAATAGAGTACAGGTTCACCTTATCTATGAGGTGATTACTGTCAAATTGCTTCATTTTATAGCTGAAGGAAAGGAACAAAACTGTGAAAGTTGCCCAAGGTTACACAGGTAGAAAGTAGAGACCAGAATAGCTTTATTGTGATCTCAGAGGACAGTCTTGAATTTCTTGGGTCAAAGAGATGCTACCTGTCTCTCTAGGATACCATCAACTTTCAATCTAAAGCTTGGGAAATCAGCTCTTAAAAATTGGGAAATGGTAGAGGCAGGCCTGGTAGTGGCCTCCAGGGTGAAAGGGAGGGTAGGACAGTTGCCTGCCCATTCCTTTATGAAAAGTATATCATTAGTCTACCAGAAGGGTTTTTCTCATCATCCCTAGAAGCTTATCAGTTTCCTTCACCAGCCTTTAACGAGTTGTTTTCACGCTTATGATCTGGTTTTATCCTCTATGTTAGAATCTTGCTGTGTTTCTTCCCCATGCCATCTGTCCTCTTTCCCTGAGCTCTCCCTAGAAGTGATGGGTTGGGGGCGTAATGGCATTTATCTCACTTAATATATTCTGTGCTATGGGCAGTCCAGCTAACGTAGGTCAATTCCCCAGTGTGTTTATTGTCTTACTGGGAACCTACATATATGGAAAGGCTGAATAATAGAGAAAAGGCTAGAATTTCAGGAAATGAGGATATTTCTTTGGGCCAAATAGATAATATGGTGCCATATTGTTATCTCATACACTCTTACAACCACCTTGAAAGGTAGGCAGTACTGTCCTCACTTTTCTGACGTGGAAGCTATGAAGTGCATAAATATATCCCAGTAAATTCAAACACATGTATACAACCATGACTCAACTCCTCCTTAACGTGGTCCCCCCAAATTCCCATGGCCAACCTAATGAAAATCAGAGAGGAAAACGACAGGATCTTAACTGATAGTGATTAGAATATTGTACTTTTATACATTTTACAAAAACGTATGTCCTTATGAACACCTTAATAGAGTCCTCCTAGGACCCTGGAAAGTTCCCAAGAAGTGGGGGCTCTGGAGTTTGTTTTATTAGCTTCATGGAGAAGCTGGCAGCTGGTATATAAAGAGACTGACATTGTAAGCCTTCACAGTGGCAGGCTAGGGCCTGGCAATTGGCCTCAGGCTATGGATCAAAGGAGAAGTTCTAGGGTGTGATCTAGTGGCACAGCCCCTAGTTGGTCTCTGCGGAGCAGGCAGCCAGCATGGTGAGTTATATCTGTCACTCGCTGCTTCCTGTGACTAACTGAACATGGCCAAAGAGGTGCTTTGTCATTCTCAGCAGCCCCTGCAGAAGGTACTACTGCCCACTATGGATGAGGAGCCCAAGAACTTCACGGGAGTTTATGCTGCAGACGAGGGAGGCTGGCTGGGGGCTCTGGTTCTAAGTGATGGGCTTAAGTCTGCCTTTACATTTATTGGATACTTCTATTTGTTGCTGAGGCGCCCTCTTATTGGCATCCGTGCTAGCTGCACAGTAACTATAATAATAAATCATAAGTGTTTTGTGAATTGGAGCTTCAACATCATTTTGGAATAGTTGACATGAAAAAGTTAGACTAGATTATAAATCTGTCTCATTATCTCAAGAAATGCACCATGACATTTGCCAGTGATGTTAGGTTCTTTAAATGTAACATCACCTGACATAAAATTTTGAGTATCTATGCAAAGTGTTTTAATTTTTTATTTGTTCTTATGACAAAATCTTTCCAAGTGACAGAAACCAAAACTTTGAAGAAATCATCACAAGGAAGCCATGAGAAGATATTGCATGTGTGACGGTGCCTGTAGCTAAGTGAGTAGGGCGCCGGCCACCTACACCCAGGCTGGTGGGTTCAAACCCAGCCCAGGCCAGCTAAACAACAATGACAACTCCAACAAAAAAAATAGCCAGGTGTTATGACGGGCACCTGTAGTCCCAGCTACTTGGGAGGCTGAGACAAGAGAATCACTTAAGCCCAAGAGTTTGAAGTTGCTGTGAGCTGTGACGCCACAGCACACTACCAAGGGTGACATAGTGAGACTCTGTCTCAAAAAAAAAAAAAAAAAAGAAAAGAAAAGAAAAGAAAAAGAAATTGCATGTAAACTTTTTTATTTTTTTAGACAGAGTCTCACTTTGTCACCCTCAGTGGAGTACTGTGGCATCACAGCTCACAGCAATCTCAAATTCTTGGGCTTAAGTGATTCTCTTGCCTTAGCCTCCTGAGCAACTGGGACTACAGGAGCGCACCACAATGCCCAGCTATTTTTTTTTGGTTGCAGTTGTCATTGTTGTTTAGCAGGCCTGAGCCAGGCTTAAACCCACCAGGCTTGGTGTATGTGGCTGGTGCCCTACTCACTGAGCTATGGGTGCAGCCAGCATGTAAACTTTTGAATATTAAAACCTGACTGTAAAAAGTTGTACTGAGTTGAAGGGGGCAAATGGGGTTAAAGTAGTCTATTTTTTTATTATTTATTTATTTTAAAAAGAGTCTCATTTTGTTGCCCTTAGTAGAGTGCCATGGCGTTATATCTCACAACAACCTCAAACTCTCGTGCTCAAGTGATCCTCTTACCTCAGCCTCCCGAATAACTGGGACTTACAAGCACCTGCCACAATGCCCAGCTATTTTTAGAGATGGTTTTTGGCTCTTGCTCAGGCTGGTCTCTAACTCCTGAGCTCAAACAATCGATCCACCTTGGCCTCCCAGAGTGCTAGAATTACAGGCATGAGCTACCACGCCTGGCCTAAACTAGTCTAAATTTATAAATTTCTTACAACAAAAATGACTAGGAGGAGGAGGGTAAAGGAAATTGATTAACATTAGGTTTTGATAAATTAAGGATCAAATCATATTGTAATGTTTATGGTAGCCACTAGAAGCATAAAAAGAGTATAAAAATTCTAAAATTATAAGGAGAAAAATAAGATGTTAAAAAATACCCAATCAGGGTGGTGCTTGTGGCTCAAAGGAGTAGGGCACTGGCCCCATATGCCAAAGGTGGTGGGTTCAAACCCAGCCCTGGCCAAAAACTGAAAAAAAAAAAAAAAATACCCAATCAGAAAGAGACATAGCTCTGAATACATTTTAAAACTTACATTTCAATTAAAATTTTTATAATCTTTACATTTTTTAGTATGATAACTTTAATATTTCTAATTCACATGTAATATTTGTCAGGAAGATTTGAGGAGCAAGAATTATAATCATCTCAACTGAGAAGTTAAAGACTTTCTCTTTTCTTTTCTTGCCCTCGGTGGAGTCCCATGGTGTCATAGCTCACAGCAACCTCAAACTCTTGGGCTCAAGCGATCCTCTTGTCTCAGCCTCCCAAGTAGCTGGGACTACAGGTACCTGCCACATGCCCAGCTATTTTTAGAGATGAGGTCTCACTCTGGATCAGACTGTGAGCTCAGGCAATTCACCCACCTGGGCCTCCCAGAGTGCTGGGATTATAGGTGTGAGCCACCTCACCCTGCCCCCTGTTTTATTTTGTTTACAGTGCCTTAATCAAGACCAGACATTAAGATTTTTAATTTTAAAAGGCTCAGCGTGCATAGCACAGTGGTTACAGCACCAGCCACATACACCAAGGCTGGAAGGTTCAAACCCGGCCTGGGCCAGCTAAAAAACAATCACAACTACAACCAAAAAATAGCCAGGCATTGTGGCAGGTGTTTATAGTCCCAGCTACTTGGGAGGCTGAGGCAAGAGAATCTCTTAAGTCCAAGAGTTTGAGGTTGCTGTGAGCTGTAAGGCTATGGCACTCTGCTGAGGGTGACATAGCAAGACTCTGTCTCCAAAAGAGAAAAAAAGAAAAGAAAAGAAAAAGATTTTTACTTTTAACTGATAGCTTTTTTAGATATACAATTGAAAGCTAAAAAAAAAAAAGTCCTTAGTTTGTAATGGATTATCTTCCTACCGTATCTGTATAGTAAGACTTCTTTACAGTAGTTGATTGGACCAGGAATGAGTACTTGATCCTAGTTGTTCCGGTGAGAACTATGTTCCCTTCATTTGGGACCTTGAAATTGGCATTGAGAGATTTCCTCTAGTTCTCCATAGGATCTTTTAAAAGAAAAAGGGAGGCCGGATGCAGTGGCTCACTCCTGAAATCCTAGCACTCTGGCAGGCCAAGGCAGGTGGATTGCTTGAGCTCAAGAGTTCATGACCTGCCTGAGCAAAAGCGAGACCCCAGCTCTACTAAAATAGAAGAACTGAGGCAAGAAGATCTGTTGAGCTCAAGAGTTGGAGGTTGGAAGTTGCTGTGAGCTGTGACATCATAGCACTCTACCCAGGGCAACAGCTTGAGACTGTCTCAAAAAGAGAGAGAGAGATTTCCAAGCCATCCATTGGGTGTGGTTATCCTCTGCCAAGTTAATTGGAGAACTGAGAAACTGGTGATCAAGAGACAAAGCAGAAAGGAAGAGAGCTGAGAGGTAGGTGTTTCTGGATTCTCTCTAGCACTCCAGTCCTTAGATCAGAGTTACCCAGGCTTGAATAAAAAGCTGCCCTTGGAGCTTAGTGCCTGTAGCACAGTGGTTACTGTGCCAGCCACATGCACCAAGGCTGGTGAATTTGAGCCCTGCCCAGGCCAGCTAAACAATGACAGCTGCAACAAGAGAATAGCCAGTTGTTGTGACAGGAACCTGTAGTCTCAGCTACTTGGGAGGCTGAGGCAAGAGAATCAGTTAAGCCTGAGAGTTTGAGGTTGCTGTGAGCCATGATGCCACAGCACCCTACTGAGGGCAACATAGTGAGACTTTGTCTCAAAACCAACAAACAAGCAAACAAAAAACCCAAAAAAGGTGGCACCTGTGGCTCAAAGGAGTAGGGCGCTGGCCCCAGATGCCAGAGGTGATGGGTTCAAACCCAGCCCTGACCAAAAACTAAAAAACAAAACAAAACAAAACAAAAAACCTGCGCTTGGTTTACTGTGAGTTAGCCGTGAACCTATGTGTTAATTCCCTGGTTGACTTAAACTAAACTAAAAATAAATTATTTCAATCAGTGCAACCCACATTTCTCAAATTCAATCTCTTTGCCAAAGACAGTTGGAATGCATTTAATTAGAGAGGTGTTTACCAGGTAGACTTGTATTGAACTGTGTTTGGGGAAGAAGAATGGATGAAAACTGTGAACATCATGTCTAAGTCCCAGTTTTCAACAAGCAGTTGGCTGTGATCACACCTCCTAGGAAAGGGAATGTTGGGTTAAAGTTTTAGTCTGAGGGTGAGATGATGAGCTCAATTTTAAACACGTTGAGTTTGAGGTGCCCATGGGAAGCACATGAGGAGATGTTAAGTGGAGTCTAAGGCTGGAAAGTGCTCTGTAGAGAGACATTTGGAACTTATCAGCATATGAAAGGTAGCAAAAGCCATGGGATTGGAAGAGTTTGACCAAAACACTACATAGTGAAAAGGCAAGAGAGCCAAGCACAGACACTTGGCATTATCAACTTAATGAATATTATGTCCTAGGAGTGTCTGCATCTACAGTGGTCTTTTTCATCGATGTATTTTGGGGGAAGGACATTTTCAGCAAATATGAAGTTGAGTCCATAGTGGAGTATCAAGTTGCCTTGAGATTGTGTTCTCCACGTTAAAGAATCTCCAAGACAATCCCGTTTGCTGGGGAGATTGGATGGCGGTGGTAGACTTGAGGGTTTAACACCATCTTTCTGGTTGCTCCTTCTTCCTCTTTTGTTGACTTCCTCTATAGAAAAGTGTGCACACTCGCCGCCCCATTGCTTTCCCTGTTCTTTCCTATCTCCCTTAAATAGTCAGTGGTGTCTGGCAAAAAGGGCATGGGCAGGGCATGTGCCTTTAAAACAGGCAGACCTGGTTTAGAATCCCAATTAACCGTGGCCTCGAGCAAATTAATTTGTCTAAACTCTATTTTCTTCGTCGTAAATCTGGACTAACACTGTCTTCCAGGCAGTGCTGCTGTAAGGACTGCATGCAATATGTAAAAGCTTAAGACTTGACATACGAAAGCTCCACGTGGTTATAATCATCAGACAGGTCATCTGCTCAAATGGATTTTTCTTTTCTTCTTGCTTAAAGCACACACAAAAGTCTAGTTTGTTAAAGATTGTGCTCTGATTCCATAAAAAAAGACTGAATTTTCATATTGCTAGAGAGATGATTAGGACTCCCCTTTAAAACTAGATGAAACCGGGCACCGTGGCTCACGCCTGTAATCCTAGCATTCTGGGAGGTCAAAGCAGGTAGATTGCTGGAGCTCAGGAGTTAGAGACCTGCCTGAGCCAGACCGAGACCCATCTCTAAAAATAGTCAGTATTGTGGTAGGCACCTGTAGTCCCAGCTACTTGGGAGGCTAAGACAAGAGAATCACTTGAGCCCAAGAGTGTGAGGTTGCTGTGAGCTACGATGCTATGGTACGCTACTAAGGGCGACAAAATGCTCAAAAAAAAAAAAAAAAGTAAAAACTAAAACAAAACTTAGAGACGAAGCAGGCATGGTGGCTGCTAGTACTTTGGGAGGCTGAGGTGGGTGGATTGCTTGAATTCAGGAGTTTGAGACCAGCCTGAACAAGACAAGACCAGTCTGTACAAGAAAGAAAGAAAGAAAGAAAAAAAGAAAGAAAGAAAGAAAGAAAGAAAGAAAGAAAGAAAGAAAGAAAGAAAGAAAGAAAGAAAGAAAGAAAGAAAGAAAGAAAGAAAGACTGGGTGTAATGGCGTGCACCTATAGTCTCAGCCACTTGGGAGACTGAGGCAAGAGGATCTCTTAAGCCCAAAAGTTTAAAGTTGCTATGAGCTATGATGCTACTGCACTCTACCCAGAGCAACAGAGGGGGACTTTATCTCAAAAAAATAAAAAATTGGCGACACCTGTAGGTCAGGGGTAGGGGACCCGCCACATACACCCAAGCTGGTGGGTACAAATCCGGCCGAGGCCAGCTAAACAGTGACAACTGCACAAAAAAATAGCTGGGCATTGTGGCTGGCGCCGGTAGTCCCAGTTACTTGGGAGGCTGAGATAGGAGAATTGCTTAAGCCCAAGAGTTTGAGGTTGCTGTGAACTATGGTGCCACGGCACTCTACCTTGGGCGACAGTGAGACTCTGTCTCAAATAAATAAATAAATAAATAAATATAAAAATATATAAAACTAGAAATGCTAAAAATCCTTAAATTATAGGGAAACATTCTTACTATATTTTGCTGGTGAAGGATAAATAACTGAAGATTTTTTTTGTTTTTTTCCTTTCTCTTTTTGAGAGGACCAAAATTGGTGTTCTGGAGTATAAATAGATCTTTATCTCAAGAATATGTTGGCAGGAGAATTTCTCTCTTGTTTCACTTCAAGCAAATGGTAATTTGTTATTTTTCTCCTCTGGCATTAGATTCCCCTCAGAGGAGATAAGTGTGGACATTAGGACATGATCAATGTTACACCACAATTTTTTTTTTTTACCAGTAGAAACCAGTTATTTGCAGTTTCTGCAACTAACTTCCACATTGACATTTGGGGCCCTGATATCACCTCTTGGCTCCACAGCCATTTCTCTAAGTATATCCTAACCATTTCCCCTAGAAACACCACAACTCCTTACATTGGACATTTATAACACTGACAATTTCATTATCTTCCAATAAAATCCTTTCTTTCTTCTGGCCTTACAAATATCTTCAGTGCTATTATTATCCTCGTGACACAGCTCAAAAAATCAGGAGGCTGGGTAGCTAAACAACCTGATCAAAGACCCTGGTCATTCCTGTCTTTCTGTTCACCCATCTTTAGGCCCTCTTGATTAAAGTCCCAGCTACTCTGGAGGCTGAGGCAAGAGAATCACCTAAGCCCAAGAGCTGGAGGTTGCTGTGAGCTGTGACATCACAGCACTCTACCAAGGATGACAAAGTGAGGCTGTGTCCCTAAAAAAAAAAAAAAAAAAAAAAAAAAAAGCTCCTGGAAATCCGGGCATCACCCCAGACATTCATCCCAGTGTGCAGCTAAAGCAGATGGCCTGTTTTTATATATGAATACAGAAATCTTTTCCTGAAGTTTCTTAGCAGACTTCTCATATCTCATTGACTAAAACTGAATCTCACACTCATTTTTAAAACAGTCACTGGCAAGGAATATAGAATTGTCACAACTACTTAGACTAACCAGGACATACCCCTGAATCAGGGACAGGGGCATCTTCTCTGCGGCATGGACACCCAGATAAACTGGAGTTCTACTAACAAGAAAGAAAGGGAAAACATGATGGAGGAAGATGTGTCTTTCTGGTTTCTCTCCACCACCTTAGTCCAAGCCCTTATACCCTCTATCAAGGACAGGTATAGTAGTTGTCTAACTGGTCTCCCAGCATTCTTCCCCTCACACCCCACCATCTTCTAGAAGCACTGCTTTTCCATATAGCCATTTTGTGGCAAAGAAGTATATTCCAAGAGGGTGTACGATCACTTTTTTTTGTGATGACTTCAGATTTTTTTATAAGAGAATCAGTTTTCAGATTTTCAACTTGTTCTCTCTGAAAACTAGCCTTAAGTTTAATACAAATTCATTATTTTGGGTGGCACCTGTGGCTCACAGGAGTAGGGCGCCAGCCCCTTATACAGGAGGTAGCAGGTTCAAACTCGGCCCCGGCCAAAAACTGCAAAAAAAAAAAAAAAATTCATTATTTTACCTTTCATTTCAAAATAGCCTATTTTCTCCTTATCTATGATGAATGTTACCTTGGTACCTCCAAAGTCTTTTGTTGTTGTTGTTTTTTTTTAACACAGTCTCACTATGTCACCCTCGGTAGAGTGCTGTGGCATCACAGCTCATAGCAACCTCAAACTCTTTGGCTTAAGCGATTCTCTTGTCTCAGCCTCCCAGATAGCTGGGACTACAGGCCCCCGTCACAATGCCCAGCTATTTTTTGGCTGTAGTTGTCATTGTTGTTTGGCAGGCCCAGGCCAGGTTCCAACCTGCCAGCCTCGGTGTACATGACTGGTGCCCTAACCACTTGGCCATGGGTGCCGAGGCATACCTCCAAAGTCTTGAGAACCTCTGGGGAATAGGGGACAGAAGAAACAAAGGGACCATTGATTTTTGGGAAAGCCTCCTTTAACAATTAAGCAAAATCACTGGGCAGGTCTTCCTATCAAGAGTGAGGCACGGCTTTAGAGTTGGGGTATTTGGGACTGTGTTGGGAGGCTGTGGATTCAGATAAGTTGTAGAGAGGAGAGGTGGAATGACTCAGCATCTGCCATCCCTGCGTGTTGTCAAAGAACGCATAACTATTGAGGGAGAGACCAGTAACAGCAAAGAAAAGAATCCTTCAAATGCTGAAAATGAAGTCTTCTGTTTGTTTGTTATTCTCAAAACCTAGGAGATGCCATTAGCTGGAAAAGACGATTTCTGAGTAGGACATGTCCCAGACACAGATGTTGATTCAGGACTGAGTGGTGCACCAGTCCTCACGTGCCTTCCCAGGTGTAGTTCACCTTGAGTAGAGTGTAGTGAGAATGATCCCTTTAACTTATGGCCCCCTGAGGTGGCTCACGCCTGTAATCCTAGCACTTTGGGAACTGAGACAAGTGGATCGCCTGAGAGCAGGAGTTCAAAACCAGCCTGAGCAAAAGTGAGTTCCCCATCTCTAAAATTGTGATGTGTTCCTGTAGTCCCAGCTCCTTGGGAGGGAAGACAAGAAGGTCTCTTGAGCTCAAGAGTTTGAGGTTGCTGTGAGCTATAATGACACTTCACTTTGTGGAGAGTGACAAAAGCCTCAAAATAAATAAATAAATAAATAAATAAATAAATACTATTTGTGCAACCTGGAAGTAATGTGAAAATTCTGTAAAATTTAAGTAGAATTTTGGGGGGATTGTTACAATCTCTCTTACACTAGATAAAACTTAGGGACAAAAATTCACATGGTTTTTTACACAACGTAGACATCATTAAATAAAATAGTTAAAATACATTTTTATGAAATTGTGCCATGTAATGATTTTCCAGAGGTAGTCAATCTTTATCTTATTTCTTCTTTTACAACATATATTTTTATTCTTACACAGAATAAAATTAAATGCTGGCTGCCAGACTACTAGTTTTTAGAAATTTATACTTTTTTTCCTTTCATAAAATAGATAGGAAAAGTGTTTTTTGTTTTTTGAGGGTTTTTTATAGAAAAAAAATTTATTGCCCTTGGCAGAGTGCTGTGTCATCACATAGCTCACAGCAACTTCCAACTCCTGGGTTTAGACTATTCTCTTGCCACAGCCTCCAGAGTACCTGGGACTACAGCGGCCCGCCACAACGCCCGGCTGTTTTTTTGTTGCAGTTTGGCCAGGGCCGGGTTTGAACCCACCGCCCTCAGTATATGGGGCTGGCACCCTACCCACTGAGCCACAGGAGCCATCATACATAAGAAAGTTAATAGTAAAGTTCTGAATGCATGAATGAATTACTTTCTTTTTTTTTTTTTATTGTTAAATCATAGCTGTGTACATTAGTGCAATCAAGGGGTACAATATGCTGTTTTCATTTAAAATCTGAAATATTCTCATCAAACTGTTGAACGTAGCCTTCATGGCATTTTCTTAGTTATTGTATATAGACATTTGTATTCTGCCTTTAGTAAGTTTTGCCTATATCCATTCTAAGATGCACTGTAAGTGTGGCCCCACCCATTATCCTCCCTCCGCCCTCCCCACCCCTCTCCTTTCCCCTTCCTTGGCCCTTTCCCCATAGTCTTGTGCTATAGTTGAGTTATAGCCTTCCTGTGAAAGCTATAATTTAGCTTCATAGTAGGTCTGAGTACATTGGATACTTTTTCTTCCAATGAGATACTTTGCTAAGAAGAATATGTTCCAGCTCCATCCATGTAAACATGAAAGAGGTAAAGTCTCCATCTTTCTTTAAGGCTGCATAATATTCTTTAATTTAATTCTTTAATTTAATTCTTTAATTTAAATTTAAATTCTTTAATTTAATTTAATTCTTTAATTTAAATTTCTTTAAGGCTGCATAATGGTATACGTGTACCACAATTTGCTAGTCCATTTGTGGGTCGATGAGCACTTGGGCTTCTTCCATGACTTAGCAATTATGAATTGGGCTGCAATAAACATTCTGGTACAGATGTCTTTGTTATATTGTGACTTTTGGTCTTCTGGGTATAAACCTAGTAAAGGAATTATAGGATC
>CAUYPK010061565.1:0-19682 GCA_963574355.1 Loris lydekkerianus
CATGGTTGCCGGCGTGATTAGGTCAATCGAACACATGCAGCCACTTGCCAGTTTCCCACTGTTTTTGTCCTCCTCCTGGGGTGCAGAAGTCCCTTGCTGGCTCCCTGTATCCTCAAAGGGATGATCATAGGCAGATCCCACTGGCCAGAGATGTCTGGAGTCTTGTCTCCCCAGACTCGATGTGACCAGTTGCCCATCTGGTTTTTCTTCCTCTGCTCAGAAGCCTCTGCCAAGGGTTGCTACCAGTCAGCCATCTTCCCAGAATTCCCTAACTTCATTTTATTTTAAAATTGATTTTATTTAATCTTTATAATTTGCTTTTAAATTTTAATACTTTTCCCTGTTTCCTCTTTGTTGTTGTTGTTGTTATTTTAGATTAATAAGTGGGTATAAACCATTGAGTTATATAATTTACACATGGAAGGTTAAAGTCAGAGTTATAGCTATGTCCTATATCCACAGAGTGTGCCATATATCCATGCGTTATACCCTATTTAGTGGGAAATGATAGGGATTCAGTAAATTTCAATATTTTGATATCCTTTCTACTTTTTTTTTTTTTAATAGAAGGTCTTTGTCACCAGGGCTAGACTGCAGTGGCATCATCATGGTTCACTGCAAGCTCAAATTTCTGAGCTCAAACAAGCCACCTGCCTTAAACTCCAGAGTAGCTGGCTGAGACTACAGATGTGTACCACCCTGCTCACCTAATTTTTCTGTTTCTTTCTTTCTTTCTTTCTTTCTTTTCTTTTGTTTCTTTTTTTTTTTTTGTAAAAAAGTAGTCTTTCTCTTCCTTAGGCTGATCTCAAACTTCTGGCCTCAAGTTATCCTCCTACTACAGCCTCCAAAAGTACTAAAATTTTAGGCGTGAACCACGAACCACTGCCCCAGTCCCCTTTGTACTTTTTTATGTATTTTTTCAATTCTCTTATTTTTATAAGCAGTTTGCCATTGATTTCCTATCTTACTAGCCTTTTCAAAGAAACAAATATAATTTTTTTTCTCTATTTTTTCTTTGCTCTTGGTTCTCTGATATTTGTTTTATGTCTTATTACATTTTCTTCTTGTTTATTTGGGTTTATTCTGGCACTGTTTTTCCAACTCCCTGAGATAAATGCTTGGCTCATTTCACCTCTAGCTTTCTTATTTTCAAACTTATGCATTTTTAGTCATACATCTCCTGTTAACATGGTACACAGATAAAAAATAACTGGAGAGCCTCATTAAGTTGCCCACCCAAAGGACTAGAACAAACTGGTTAACATATGGAGGTAGTGAACATAAGGAACGAGGCCTATTGTACTGATATATAAATGTGGTACATGTCCAGTCTAAGAAAACTAGGTCAACTAAAGGAGGTAGTCAATGTAGGGAGGTAGTCAGCTATGGAGATTCTACTGTATTTCCATGTGCTAGTTTCTTGTCATAACATAATGCCATTTCTAATTTCCTCTTGACTCTAAGTGAAGAATTTAGGGAAGTGGATATTTAAACCACCTTCTAATTCATTATAAACGCATACACACACATACACATTAATTTAGTGTGTATGTATGTTTAAAAATAACTTATTTAACCTGAGAATATTCCTAGAAGCTGTTCATTATTTCTACTGTACAGTTTAAAAAACTGAGGTATAGCAAAGTGAAATAATTTCTCCAGTCTAAAAAGCTGAGAAATAACAAAGTCAAGATTTGAACCCAATGCCATTTTTTTTAATTTTTAATTTAACTTTTAATTAAAATTTGAACCCAATTCTTGGATTTACAACTTTAGCTAGCATAATATCCTAAAATAAAATAAAAATTGAACAAAAATGCAGAGAGTTTCTCAAGTTGAAACTCTATGGCAAAACAATACATATGTAACAGTAGATATAAAATGTGATTTCTGAGAGAAAGAAAAATTTCTCAGATGCTTCAAATGAAAATCTTATTTGCAGCTAGTGCCAGAAACTTTTGTTAGATACAGAATCAGAACCTGTGTGATCTATTTAATGTGAATGAGCATCCAGGTGCAATAGATATAATTAATGCCCCATAATCAGATGTCCTGTTGGTTATTTTTGCTAAGAAGATAAATTTCCTGTAGAATGTTCAACAAGGTTACCATTTAAAATGATAATGCTAATAATTACATTCTGGGTTATCACCTCACTGAATGGCATAATTTATTTATTACACACTTCCCCTGTGGCTAAAAGAAAATGCTTTTGTCTCTATAAGCATTCTTGATTGTCACCTTTAAACTTTACTTAATGATCAGCTTGAATGGAATAACCCACATCATTTTTATAGAAAGGAATTATGAAACAAACATATTTCCTACTTATTATGCAGATACCCATCCTGGTAAACAGAATATCTCTTGAGTAACACTATCAGCTAAAATTCTACAATTCTAGCAAACAAACAAACAAAATGACTGTCAGAGGTAACTGTACGGTATGCTTTTATTGGTGGCAGGAGTTGAGTACCTACAATTTTTAGCAAATTGCAATCTCTGAAATAAATAAATGACTTTAATGTAAAATTTTATTTGTTTTCAATTAAATTCATATGGGGGGAAGGAAGGTGGAGGGAAAGGGGAGAAGGAAGGGGATTAGGAAGCTCTCACCTAATGGGAACAATGTAAGGATATACGGTACATCTGCTTGGAGAAGGGCTCAAGTATAACTTGAACCTTACCTAACAAATGTGAGCAATGTAACCTAATTATTTGTACCTCATATTAATCTGAAATAAATTAATAATAATGATATAAAAATTTATTTGTTTTATTTTAACACCCTAAGAATATAGACCAGAATATATGTGTCTTTGGAAGATATCAAGAAATTCTAAATAATTTAGGCTCATTGCTAAGCAAATGAACAAAAATGGCAAAATAACCATATGTAAAAAATAACCATATTCAAATTTTATTAGAATATAAGAAAAGGCTTTAAATTGGGGTGTGAACTCTAAAATTAGAAACTGTGGAATTTGAAAGTCAGAATATTAAAGGTTGCCAAGAGAATGAGAGAATCTGAACCTTAGAAAGGTGACCACCCATCTACACCAAGTAAAAATCAAGACCCAAAAATTACCTACTGGTGTCTTCTAAACCTGGTGATTGTAAGTATGTCAAGCGAAGAAACTTTGAATCATTCATCTTGTTATGCTTGAAGGATTTTTAATCTAGTTATCTCTAAATAAATAAGCCAGATTAGGAGAAAATATTTACACTGCATTCATCTAATCAAGAACTTTTATAAAGAACTTTCACAAATATATTAGCAAAACAAATATAATCAAAATGGTCAAAAGTCATAAAGAGATAGTGTATAAAACATCAACAAATGTCAATAAGTTCAATAGTCATCAGGAAAATGTAAATTAAACCACAATGACATACCATTTGTCATCCACTAAATGGCTAATAGAGAAAACACAGATTCTACCAAGTATCAGCAATTACATGGAACTACTGGACATTCCATACAGTACATTGCTCCAAGAGGGGTAAAATAAACAATGTAGAGACCTGTTTGTCATACTACAAATTTAAACATATACAGTATTTACACAATGCCTGAACATTTCATCTACTAGATTTTTATCAAAGAAAAACAAAAATAGGTTTTCAAAAACAGCCACATGTTATAGCACTAAACCAAGGGGTGGCGAACACGCGGCTAGAGCCGCATGCGGCTCCCGGCCAAAATGAATTTCGGCTCTTTGCCTCTTATCATTATTTTGTATACTGTAGCTCTTTGCCAAGTTTGGATTTTGTTACGCTGCTTCTGAGGAGGGACCTCTGAGGAGTGATCTCCGAGTGCCGTAGTCGAACTTGTTCGCCACCCCTGCGACTAAACTATTGATAGAAACACCCCAAATGTCCATCAAGAAGAAGAATGTATAAACATACTATAGTCACAGAATGCAGGGCTAGTCCTAGAATAAGACAAGGAAAGTGAGTGTGTGTGTGGACATAGTGTGTATGTGAGTCCATAATGTGTATGTATATGTACTCATACATACAAATATACCATATATATTTATTATAACCAGCTTCATAATTTATGGAGCACAAAATGGAAATGTGAAGCCTCTTGTTCAAAAGACAGGAAAATAAGAACATTACTGTCCATCTTTGTGTTACAAAAAGCCAGTTTTAAATGCAAATAAGAGCATGGAGAAGAGCAAGTGGAATCACTGAAATTACAAAGATCATAACTGGGATATACATATGTCTTTTGTTGTAACCAGAATAATAGAAACATGTACTAACTCAACTCTTTATTTCACTTTTTGATTCAGGCAGATTCAAAAAGTGAATGTTTGGTTTACTGCCTTTAGCTTATTGATTAATAAGGATGGGAAAAGGAACTATGGGCTTTTCTACATGTTTATTATTTGTATAAATTCATGGTGTACAAGTGTAATTTTTGATGTGGGTATATTTCACAGTGTGAAGTCAGGGCTTTTAGTGTATTCATTACCCAAACAGTGTACATGATACCCGGTAAGTAACTTTTCATCACCCACCATCTCTTGTCCCCCGCCCTCCTGAGTCTCCCATGTTCATTCTTCCCCCTCTACATAAATGTGTGCACATTATTCAGTGCCCACTTATAAGTGAGAAAATGTGGTGTTTGTTTTTCTCTTTCTATTTTCTTTTAAAATAATGGCCTCTAGTTCCATCTAAGTTGCTACAAAAACAAAACAAACAAAAAACAACATGATTTTATTCTTTTTTGTGGCAAAATAGTAGGCCATTACATATATAATATATTTTATATATAATATGTTATACATAAATATAACATATTTTCTTTATCCAATCATTTAATTTCTTTCCCATTCGGTGTCACCATTTTCAGTTTATATGGTTGGCTAACAGAAAAGAAGTAACACAACTAAGAAAGCATATGTGAAGTTTCCCAGGTGTCCATGATTCTTAGAATGCCATTGTTGTCTGCCTTCTGTGTTAGAAGATTTGACTGTAATGAAAGTGTAGTCTCTTCAGGGTGTGAGTACTGTGATTTACTAAGTTATAGACATTACAAGCGTACCTTGTGTTACTCTGAACCTTGTCACACTCTCATGTATTATAATTCCGCCAGAGCTCTGTGTTCATGGGGCATTACAAAATCTATATGTGAATGGCAACAGACACGCATATTATGCTCTTCTGCTAATGTGCATCTTCCATTTTTTCATTGGACTTCATCTACAGAAGTTCAAAGATAAAATTATAAAGAATTTTCAAGATAGGAACAGCAGAATATTAAACCAAACATTAGTCCTTCTGAACCCAGGATGCTTTGAGACTGTACATGTTGCATGCAGAAAGCCAGCCCTGATCAAATAGATAGATAGATAGATAGATAGAGAATATAGATACATGATACGTAAATAGATTGATTGATCTATCTTAGTAACAGTCTCTTTAAATGATAAAAGAAACTTCAGAGAAGAAAAATGATAAATGATCAAAATCTGATGACACAAAGAAGTTGGCATAAGACGATTATTAGAAAAATAAAAATTACAAATGGTTCAAGAATTTTAGCCTGAGAAACTAGAAAAGTGAAGGTATTAGTTAATGAAAAGGTAATGACTACAAGAGAAGGTGGTTCGAGAGATGAGAGAGATCAGAAGTTCAATTTTATATGTACTAAATTTAAATGCCTATTATACATCTAAGTGTAAATGTCAATTAGGGGGGTGGATATGTGAGTATGGAGAACAAAAAAGACATCTGAGCCACAGATGTAATTTGAGGGCTGTCAGCACAGTGGTGACATGGTATTTAAAGCCATGAGAGGTGAGAAAAGCTGATGGAAGAAGTATATGTACATAGAGAAAAGAAAGATGTGGGACTGAACCTCGGAGTGTTCCCTTATTCAGAGATCACAGAAATGACCTGAAAATTAATTCTGGAGATTGACTTAGTCTCTCCAAATGTTTACTTCTTAAGATTGCTGGAGAATGAAAAATAAGAATATTATCTAAACTGTCTACAGTACACATGATGACCTGTGCATTCAAAGTGTAGTGTCTCCCTTCTCTGGTTCATTTTCCATGGTTTCTCAAAAGGTCTCAAAAAGAAAAACACCCTTTTAATTTTATTTATTTGTAGTACTACTATTTATTTTCTTAATATCTTCAATTGCTGGTCAATTGCCCAAGACAGAAATATATCTTATTTATCTATTTAACTCTTTCACTGGACACATTCCCTGGTAATGAAAGTCACTATATTTCTTTTTTTCAAGGAATGACTGTACTCTCAGCAAGCACGATCATTCCATTGTCCTAAAGAAATTTTTCATATACCTCCTACTCCCTCTGAGGACAGCCGGGAAGCTACCTGTAAGAAAAAAAAAGTTTCACATTTCTCACAGTTATGTTTCTTTAACTTGAAGAACTAAAAAAAAAAAAAAAATGGAGAAAAAATTTGTCATATTTTATTTTTGAGCAAGAAGAAAAATAGTGAAATTTTTAAACATGATACCACTGAGGGGCAATAAATAATTCTTCTGACCTACTCTGAGATCGAAGTTGAAAACTTCATATTCTTTGGCATTCTGTAGGATTTGTAAAATGTTGAGATAGCCTCTATTTTGATTACTTATTCATACCTTTGAAGTGCTTCCATTTATCATTCAGGCTTGTGAAGTACCTCTGTCTGGTTTTAAAAGAAAAACAGAGCTTCTTACTTTACTGACAACTTATATAATTATGTTAAAGGGCCAGATGCTGAACATAGGGAGAAGAGTATCACATTTACTCCTGTCCAGAGCTATGAAGCCTGGACAGGCCTCTTAAAAAGCCTCTGATTTGAACTGCACATGCCAAGTCAAACAGCCACATGAATTTTGGAGAAATCATTTGCCTTTCTTGAACAGTTTCTCTCAATTGTTAGCCATTGAAAATATGTGGTATTTTCTCAGACACTAGTTAAAAATTGACCCTAATTTTTCTTTCAAATAGTGTTTGAATTAAACAATTAAACAATTATGATTTTAATTAGAGAAAAGAGAAATTTCATCTAAAGAGAAATTAGATGGGTATGACACCAAAGAATATTGGCCATCCTAGTGGTAGTGTCAGGACACAAACTGGAAAAGAAGACACCACTCTGAGTATACAAACCAGAGGGAATGAAGTAAGAGGACTCAGCTAGACTAATGATGAGAACACTCCAGAAAACACCAGGAACTGGAAGATAGTACACAGCCCAGAGATTAGCAACAATTGAACCCCCCACAATCCCTCTCACCAGACTGAAGAGACAAAGGTGGTTTCACTAGGGATTACTGACTACAATGTACCACCATGTTCGTACTGACTGGTCAGCATATTCTTTCTGTATGGGAAAATGGTTCTCAAATTTCATGTAACTAAAATGCAGACTCCTGGGCTCATAGCTTAAGATTTTGCTGCAGTAGAATCTGATTCAGTGGTATGAGGTCCAGGACTATGTATTTTCTATTTTAAACAAATATCCCTTTTAATTCTAATATACAGGATGGACAAAAATTTCCTATGCAATGTAAATAGTAAACTTAAATTGCACACAAACTTTTTGTCCACCCTATAAGAGGTTCTTGGGTCACATTTGTGTATAAGGACAGATTTTCATGGAAGACACACTGTAAGGACAGATTTTCATGGAAGGTCAAATTCTAATATTAAAAAAATTGTTATTTGAAAAGAAATCAGCCCAATGTTGGGGTGAGAAGAGAGGGGATTAGAGAATATGCTGAGGGTACTAATTTCATGCTTCCATTAATCCCTGACCCTTCCATCTACTTCCCTTAGACTCTATGCTGGTAACATTCCACCTCTCAAATCAAAGATTTTAACTTAAAGGTATAACTAATTAGGATTCCTTAAATTGCAAATAACAGAGACAGATTCAGGTCACCTTGGAATTTTGTATCAAGTTACTGAGGACCAAAGAAAACTATTTTAAAGGGTTTCACAGCTGTTCCTGTAGCACTGAGATTTTTAAATCATTATGTAGGACATCACATGCAGTGTTAGTTCTGGTGACCCAGTAGAAGGGCCATCTAGGCTTCTTTTTTGTACTCTCAGATACATGGGGTTTGCACCTCCACTTCTTACTCCTTCTTATGACTCAGCTTTCTTATCACCTCCTTCTTTTTAATCTCTTTTTCTAAGTTTGCATGCTCCTCAAATGATTCATTCATTTCTGACTCTAAACTTAAAACTATTTATCTGTTCTTATACTCAAAGATCCTCCAAAATGGTACAATCAAGTAAAATACATAGACTCCTATATCGAGCCCATATTGGGCAGAAGTATTAGATTTCTTTAGACTTTTCTTCAGAAAAAATCCCATTTGACTCCTGCTTTTATTAAAACTACATATCTCCATATTTCTTCATATAATATTAATGGACAATCACCTGAGGAATTTCAGCAGATGACTAATTTTATCAATTTTGCTTTGATTTTATTCTAAATAGCTCTCAAAATTTTGAATGCTCAACTGCTAAACCCCTCTGTTCACCAGACATTTACTACAGACAATAAATGAGCTTGATACTCATTTATTTCCAGCAAAATCCATGTTCACTGTCCACCCTATCATTGAAGTTGATCTTCACTGTCTACCCTATCATTGAAGTTGATCTTCACTCTCTACCCTATCATTGAAGTTGATCTTCACTCTCTATCCTATCATTGAAGGTGATCTTCCCTGTCTACCCTATCATTGAAGTTGATCTTTACTGTCTACTCTATCTTTGATGTTCATTGCAAGATCTTCCTTTAAAAATTTAGAAACTGCCTCACTAAAACTTTACTAAACATATACTAATGATGTCTGAAAGACATATAAAATATGTAGAATATATTCTTTCTCCAAAAAATTATCTACTCAAATACTTAAAAGCATCTAAAAGCATCTATCATGGCTTTCCTAAGTTTTATCTCCCATTTCTTTAATCTTTCCTCATTTGTCAGAGTTTTCAGACCACCCACTAATTTTCCACTATCTCTTTCACATTGTGGTGTATAATATTGAAAATATTCCAAGTGTGAACTGCATGGTATATGAGATGAATAACTCTCCTTAGGTGTATACAATATTTGATTAACACAATTTAACAACATGTAATGACAGTATTTCCAATGGCATGATCAGATGATTGATTCATGCTTTTGTCACAGTCAACAAAAACACAAAAATTTTCTATTGAAGGTGCTGTCATATCAGCCTCTCCTTTTCTTTACCTACACATTATTTTGTCCTAATAAATGCATAATTGGCACTTATTCCTTTAAAACTTCATAACATTAATTTGATTCCCTTATTGATTTTTGTAACAATGATTAGAAATATCAAAATCATAAAGTTTTAGAACCGAAAAATGGTTAAGGTTTTTAATCTTCAGAACCAAAATAAATAGAATGGACAAGACAAGCTGTAAAATTTAGAGTTACTTGACCTGCTCTACACTTCAATTCTGTGATTCTCTAATCCTGTTCTCCTTCCATATCAAAAGATTAAAATAGAGATAATAGTACCTCATCTGATATTTACAACATCTCTTAAGCAGACTGCTGGAATTATTATCCATATTTTGAAGCTCACATATGTCAAATGTTTGCATAAGACATTAGAGCTGTAGCATTACTAATCATCAGGAAAATGTAAAGTAAAACCACAATGACATATCATCTCATTCACGTTAGAATGGCTACCATCAAAAGGACAAAAAATAAGAAGTGCTGGGGAGGATGTGATGAAAAAATAACTGTTATACATTGCTGGTAAGAATGGAAATTTACAACCACAATAGAAAATAGTATGAAAATTTTTCAAAGAAATGAAAATACAACTAGCATATAATACAGCAATCCCCCTATTGGGTATTTATCCAAAAGAAAGGAAATTGAATATCACAGAGATACCTGCACCCCGATGTTTATTGCAGCTCTATTTATAATAGCCAAAATATGAATCAACCTAGATGTTCTTCAACTGATGAATGGATAAAGAAAATGGAATACAGCCATAAAAAAAGAATAAAGTCTTGTCATTCACAGCTACGTAGAGCCTGGAGGACATTATGATACATGAAATAAATTAAGCCCAGAAATATAAATACTTAATATTCTCACTATATGCAGGAGCTTAAAAAAAAATTGATCACGTAGAAATAGAGAATGCAACTGTTATTAGAAGCTTGGGGTGGGGGGTAAGGGAGAGGAGGATAAAGAGATTATGATTAGCTGATATAAACTTACAGCTAAATGAAATAAATAAGTTCGACTGTTCAGTAGCACAGTAGGGTGAAGGTGATGCACAATATTTTGATGGGTATTTTAAAAAAGCTAAACAAGAGAATGTTTGAAGTTCATAGCACACAGAAATTATAAATGTTTATGGTGATGGATCGCCCTTATTAGAGCCTTACACATTATATACATGCACTGAACTATCACATTCCAATAAAAGTATAATTACTGCATGTTAGCTAAACATAAAGGAAAACAATAACATATAGGGTCATTGTACATAGAAGACAATGGAAATTTTAGCTAACTATACCTTAATTTACAAAATATTCTTTACAAAATTTTACAAAGACATGGCACACCTCTTTGGAGGGCAGGACACAATTCAAGAGGCATTTTACCTAACAAATGCAATCAGTGTAACCTAATTCTTTGTATATTCTTTATATATTCAATGAATCCAAAATAATAAAAAAAATTTAAAAACAAAAGAAAAAAACAAAGAGATGGCAAATACTTAGAAAATATTTTATAAATATTTTACAGTGAATATTTTGTTAATAATGGTTTATTTAACTACAATTTCCCATTTTTTCACTATGTATGGTGACTTTGGGGCAACTTTGGGGATACCTGTATTCTGAAAAATAATAATAGTAGCTCCTTCAACCCGATAAATAGCCTCTAATAAAATCCACAGCTAACATCATCACTAATTGTGGAACACTGAAGGATCAGAACAAATTAAAGATGCCCATCTTATTTCTACTCAATATTATATTAGAGTTTATACCCAGTGTTAGAAGATTAGAAACAGTAATAAAAGGCATCCATGCTGGATAAGAATATACACTGTCTTCATTTATAGGGAAAATTATTTTATATATTTAAAATAGATAAAATACCCAATAAAACTACAAAAAAGCTACTATAACTAAAAAATGAGATTATTAAGGTTAAAGGATGGATGAATAATAAATAGAAATCAATTTATGAACTAGCAACATACAATTGGAAATTAAAATTGAAAATGAACTGATACAATATGATAAAATACAAAATTAACACATCTGCTGCTATAATGATTTTTTAGTTTATTACAATAATAAACTAATTTTTATTATAATAAAAATATTTATTTTGGGCTATTAAAGCTCAAAATAGAAATATTCTGGCAGGGATAATCTGATAAGACATGTAAAAGAATACACTGAAAAATACAAAATATTCCTGTGACAAATTATAGAAATTTTAAATAAATGGAGAGATGTGCTCATGGGTCAGAAGACTACACATTGATATAATTTCTGTCCAGTTCGATCCATAAATTCAATATCTTCCGATGAAAATTTCAACAAACTTTTTTGGGTGGAAATTAACAGTTAATTCTAAATGCATGTGGAAAGGCAAACAATCTAGAAAAACTTTAAAAAGAAAAGAGGGAGGGGGAGTGAAGGAAGAAGGATGGGTAGACAAAGGGTAATTAGTGGGACCACACCTACAGTGCATCTTACAAGGGTACATGTGACATTTACCAAATGTAGAATATAAATGTCTTAACACAGTAACTAAGAGGGTGCCGTGAAGGCTATGTTAACCAGTTTGATGAAAATATTTCAGATTGTATATAAAACCAGCACATTGTACCCCATGATTGCATTAATGTACACAGCTATGATTTAATAAAAAGAAAGAAAAGGAAAAAAAGAAGAAGAAAGGTGAGAACTATTGTTACTTAATTTCTATTTCCAGACTTATTAAAAGCTGCCATAATCAAAACAGTGCGGTGGTGCTGGCATAATCATAAATAAATAGATGAGTGAAACAGAATAGATTATACAGAAATACACCTGAGCATTCTTTTTCAACTGATTTCAACAGAAGCAATTCAGTGGAGAAATGATGTCTTCAACAACAACAAAAAAAGCAGTAACAATCACATATCCACATAAAAATCAGTTTTAATCTATCTTAAACAAAAATAAACTAAAAAACAAACAAACAAACAAACAAACAAACAAAAATCCTCCAAATAGAATCTAGGTCTAAATGCAAGCTTATAAGTTTTCAAACTTCTGTATAAAGACCAGAAAAAATAAAAATAAAAAATAAAAAAAATAAAAATTCGTGCGTCCTTGGTTTAGATAAAGACTTATGAGACACAATAACAGCAATAGAATTCATAAAACAAACAAAAAAAGGTAAATTAATCTTCATTAAAACAACTTCTTTCTTTTGAAATATACTATTAAATTCACTTTAAGTTGAAAAACACTGAAAAAAATCATTCACCAACAGAGAGAAAATAGTTGAAAAGGAACTTATACCTGAGTTCATGAGAACCCTCAAATACATTCATTAGAGAATAAATGATTCAATAAAGAGATGGCAAATGAATTAGACACTTCAACAATAAGAATATACAGCTTAAAAGTAAACATATGAAAAGATTTTTAACATCTTTTTGTAAAAAGTAGATGTAAAGTAAGCACAGAAAGAGGTAGCTGCACATCTATTAAAAGAATTAAATTATAAACATTAATTTATCAAGTGTGAACAAAAACTATTGAACAAATGAAACCCTCATACACTATTGAAAGGAGTATAAAATAGCACAACCACTTTGGAGAACAGTTCAGCAATTTCTTAAAATGGACATCTACCATATGATCATATGTATTTACCCTGGTGGAATGAAAGAAACATACACGTGGACCCATGCAAAAGCTTATTCATGGATGTCCACGTCGCCTTTAGCAGCTGAAAATTTAAAGCTACCTAAGTGAACTATTAGCACACTCAAAATGAACAAACATCAAAATAAAATTTGTTGACTGACAGAAACCAGACAATGAAGAGTACATGCACTTGATTTCATTTTCATAAAATTTTATAGATGAAACTAGCTTATAGGAACAATAAGCACACCACTGGTTACCTGGTAGGCAAGGGGTGGGAAAAAGTAATCACAAGAGGATAAAAGGAACCTTTTCTATATTTACTATATTTCTTGTATATTTGTATATTTACTATATTGAATGTAGTGATGAAATCATAGGTGTAATCCATCAAATTTATCAAATTGCATTCAGTAAATATGTAAAGATTATTATAAACCAGTTATACCCCCATAAAGCTATCAAAATAAATTATTAAGGGATCCAAAGACCTTTGTTTGTTCAGATTATGCCTATCAATATTACTGAAAAGGTAATTAAAATGGAGAAAGCTTAAAAGCATAGAGTGATTCATTCAAAATAAAGATAATAATTTTATTCCATCCTAACATAAATAACATTTTTCTATACTAACTTTTTCAAGGCAAAAAATGGTAGTGAAAATGTGAAATATATTTTACATTTTTGCAAATTTCTTTCTATGTCTGACCGTAGAAGGTAGGCGGATTCTCATGTGATTTTGCATTCAACTATTGCTACCTGTTGTATTGATTGATCTAACTAAAGACAATATAGCTTCACACAGATATGCAGTTGGAAAAGACAGGAGTATTTTAATAGTGTTTCAGAAAATTGTGGATGTTATTTGATTCTACCCAAAACTCAACAAGTGGTATTATTTTAAAGGTATGTTGCAATGTGAAAATTCAAATTAAATCAATAAATGTTATACCTTCTATTACATTAAAATCTATTATATTGAACTGCACACAAGATAGATTTACCCAAGAGTAAATATACCTCATGGATATAAGAAAAAATATTGATTCTCTTGAGGTCAACAGTTCTTTCCAAATTATGACTAATTTCACTTACAATATCTAAATAAAAAATTCCAGTCTATTATGAAATAAGATACTATTTCTTTTATACATCAGCATTCTCCAGGAGGTCTTTAAGTTGATGTGTAAGTAAGCTAAAATTCATAAGATCATCTGTGCAACCTTCTCACCATCTTACTTAATAAACAAAGTTTTCAGAATTCAACTTTCTTGTGCGTATTTTGTTGATTTTCCGTATATTTTTGTTCTTATACAAGCTCTGTATCCTCTGCACCAGAGAACTCTGATGGTCTGCAAAGATGAGATTCTTGGCTATTATTTGAGGTAAATTTCCTTTGCCATGTTGAATAAGTTTGGGGTTCCTTTCACACACTAATATAATGGCTGATGCTGCCACTTTCCTTGTCCTTTTATGAAGGAACAGCACTCTTTCCAACCAGTGCAGAGAGACACATGGAAGCATAATGGTAATGCATTTAGGGTTGGCCAGCTAATGGAAATGTATTTAATAAGAAACAAACAAGACTCCCTTGACTGGACACAGCCTCCATGGAGGCACAGGGCTTCAAAGGGAGAACTGATTTGGACTTCTACCACCACTCACTGGTCATCCAGGAGCCCTTTAAGATCACAATATGCAAACTCCCTTTTAGCTGTCCTGACCCTTTTCCTACATTTTTCATTTGCATCGTAAAAAGGCATGCCCCCAGGTAAACTATTAATATAAACACTTTGAGGGAAGAATCTTTGCTTTACTGGTAACTCCAGGATGTAGCACAGAAAATAGCACAAATGTATGGAATGAGTGACTATTTGGTGAAACATACCAAGATAAATATCTACATGCAAGAAGCAATGACATTTATCCAGAACTTCTCTTTGAGCTCATGTCTTATATATTCCCTCAAATGTCAAATGTATCACACCATCAATCTTCAAATGATAGATTCTCACGGAAAATTAAAGCATTAAAATGAAATTATTCATAGAAAAAGACTTCTCTTCAAAAATGAGAGTGTGATGAATAAAAAACATATGAATAAACTATTTTAAATATGAATTTGCCTAGTGGTGGAAAGAGAAAAAAGCAGCAATTTTCAAACCTGAACCAGCACCGTTCACAGGAAATGAGATGTCTTCAAGAGGACAGACGGTTGTCCTTGCTGAGAGCTGGTAAGAATCCTGGATCAGTTGCTTCCCAATCACATACATTCTGGCTGATTTTTTATCCACTGTAGTCCCTGTTTGGCCCTTTATAAAATTAACCTATTGTTATCTTCATTGTAGTGTTATTGTGAGGATTCAAAAAAGATAAAAATGACTCATGTAAAATACCTAGAATAGAATTTGGCACATTGCAAATATTTCGTAGTTGTGCAGAACTAAATATAATTCACATCTGTATTTCATATTACTAAAAGACTCTAAATAATATTTAACTCTAATGTTCAAACATGATGATTCTTAATTTTATTGATGTGTCATTTCTGTTTTGGACATCTCTTAAGACACACATTTCTATATCCATGATAAATGCATTAAAAACATGCCTTTTACAATATTTAACTAAATATACATAATTTAAAAATAATAAAAATGAAAATGAATAGTGGCTTTATTATTTGGTAATGAATTTGGCTTCAAATGAACAAAATCATGACCAACAGCAACTTCAAAAAATTTTTTAAAATTAAAGAAATTGGAGTTTTGTTACACATACCATGAAATTCTAAGAGGAGCATGGAACTAGTGAAGACTCTGAAAATACCTAGAAAAATGAAGCTGTTTCTATCCTCCCTCAGTGGCACCTTCCCTCCTCTATTGATCTTTCTTCTGTCAGCCATCTTTCATACTTCACAGCTTTCATCTCTTTAATTGTCTCCTCTGTTTGGCAGGATGAATCTGCACTTCCAGCGAACACTTGGCTGCCCCAAGCTGTAAGCATGGACGGGGATTTGATTTTTAGCTTTGAAAGGCATATGGTAGAGGAGGACAAGTGAAAAGATTAGGAAAGGTGTTAACCAAGACCAAACTACACTGTCTCCTATAACAGCTAATCAAACTATATACATTTTAGGGTTATCACACAAATCTTTGAAATTAAATTTAAACCAAAATATTAATATTCTATAATCTCTTACTCCAATTGCATTTGTACTTTAGCATGAAATTTGTCAATAGCAAAAAAAACAAAAAACCCTGTTAAAATATTGTGTATTTAACAAAGATTTGAGCTCAGATTTTCATATGTAGGGACTTTGTTAAAAGAGATATTTACTTTTATGTTGTCAGCCCCAATATTTCAAATTAGATTTTGATTTACTTGAATTACATGTTTTTATTGCAATGGGCTCAAGGTAAACACAAAATACCTTATATATAAACACATTAAATACTTTTTCAAACAAGACACATAAATTTTGTGAACCACTTTTTAACTTTGAATGGTATGTAGATGATTTCTTTTAATATAACCATCAATATTTTACTATGTAAATAAGGCATCCTTTTAAACAGTTGCAAATGAGAATATGTATTAAAAGTGATGAGAACTTGTATTACTACATAGAATCTGACACTAATAAGAAAAAATTAGAATTCTGTAAATTTCTGAAAGATCTGTCAATGAGCTATACAAGTGAGTGAGTCTTGTATTAGCATCAAATCTTTTGCTAACAATTTACAATATTTATATTTTGTTTTTCATGTGTTTATGAAAGTGTCATATTTGCTCCATATCAATCTATTCTGTACACATTTACAATTGAAGTAGGAAATTTGACTTGAAATATGACATAAGACATAACCTTGAAAATCTTTAACAATTTTATATCCTTTATTTAACCAGTCAGAATGCTTTTCTTCCTCTCTAATGCCCTTAGCATCTGTCTCTCATTTTTATTACCCAATTAGTTCTTATTGATGTTATGAAACTACTTTCCTTTTTTGATTTTAGCAAAAAAAAGTCAATTTAATTCAATTTATCCAACAATAATAATAATTTTTTAAAACATGATACATTCACATAATTTTCTTTCTTCCTATTTTCTCCTTTTTATTTTACACTATACCTTCATTTATCTGTTTTTGTTCCTTTATATAAATATTTACCATTTTAAGAATATCTGTTTGCCTTTTAGGGAAAAAAAGACACTTGAAGTTGTAGCATACAAAGTATGATTTGGGTGCATATTTGGCTAGTAACATTGGTAAAAGTTGTGAGGATAATAAAAGGCAAGGAGGGAGAAGAGACAAGATGGCTGACTGAAGCCAGTTTTCCACAGAGGCTCCCATCCAGAAGGAGAGTTAAAGGACAAAAATTTAGCAAGTAACCTGGTGGATTTGAGCTGCACTAAGAGAGAAGATTGAAGAACGCAAGTCAACCCCGCTGAGGCAAGCTGTGTCCACAAGGACACAAACAAAAGGTACAAAATCCATCACCAAGCAGACGGGAGTCCCCTCCCCCATGAGAATGGCTCCGAGTGCCCCACAAACAATCGGGCAGAGTTCAAAGGTCCTCCCACTACATTCCATGGGAGAGACCCTCTAAAAACTGGACCTAACTCCCCTACTAGGGAGCCATGGCATTCTCCTGCCAGGCATAAAACTGTATAAAACTGTATATATTTTCTACCTGCAAACCTGAGCTCCCAGTACTCCCCTCCACTCTCACTCCGAGGTCTGGAGGCCTGTCCCCCAGGAGTCCAGACTCTTGGATGATTTCTCGAGAGGTGTGGACAGTGCCTGGGCTGCAGCCGGTAAGTGCTGGCTCTGGGGCATGGGAGCGAGGAGAGGATGGCCAGCTGAGAGGGAACCACACCGGAATGGCGGTTCCCTGAGGCACAGTGCGGCAGCTGTCTTTTGGCGACAATACAGTCAGGCATAAAACTGTGTAAAACTATATATATTCTCTACCTGCAACCCTGAGTTCCCAATACTCCCCTCCACTCTCACTCTGAGGTCTGGAGGCCTGTCCCCCAGGAAACCAGACTCTTGGGTGATTTCTCGAGGGGTGTGGACAGTGCCTGGGCTGCAGCCGGTAAGTGCTGGCTCTGGGGTGCAGGAGCAAGGAAAGGATGGCCAGCTGAGAGGAAACCACACCAGAGCGGTGGTTCCCTGAAGCACAGTGTGGCAGCCGTCTTTTGGCGACAATATGGCCAGCCATAAAACTGTGTAAAACTGTATATATTCTCTACATGCAACTCTACTCTGAGCTCCCAGAAATCCCCTCCACTCTCACTCTGAGATCTGGAGGCCTGTCCCCTAGGAGTCCAGACTCTTGAGCAATTGCTCAAGGGGTGTGGACAGTGCCTGGGCTGCGGGCCGGTCAGTGCAGACTTTGGGATGCGAGAGTGAGGAGAGGACAGTTGGCTGAGAGGGAACCACAAAAGAGCAGCAGTTCCCTGAGACATAAAACAGCAGCCCTCTTTTAGCAGTAATACGGCTCACTCCCAGATATTCTGAAGCCACCCCCCTGTCTCCCTGGGCTACCAGAGACCATGAGTAAAGGATTTGCCTGAGGTAGCACTGGCTTGCAAATCGGGGAAACTCCCAGGGTGGGGCTGACCCAGAGGACCACTTTACTGAGCCTAAGTACTGAGCCTAAGATGCACCTGGCCCTCAAGGGATTGTCAGCCTATAGACAAAGGAAGACAGCAGGACAGCACTGACAGCTAACTGAATACAAACCTGCAGGAACAAAGACAAGCTGATTTGGAACTCAAATAAGCTTCTCTTCTGCAGGGGAACCGCAAAGTTGTTCTGTTCTGTTCTGTCAGTGGTATTAATTAGGGGCAGGACTGGACCTGAGTGAACACCCTCCAAACTTCATCAAGTGCCCAAGGCTGTCAGGCCTCACCTCCTCCTGCTAGAGAGAGGCAGAGCGCAGCGGCCTGGCAGACTTCCTTGTGATTCAGGCAGGTGCAAACTTCAGGAGTATCGGTTCACTACAGGCAACTGGGTCAGCCAACTGCAGGGTTATCAGTGATTGGGTGTGACAGTGGTGCATGGTGGGGAAGGAGGCCTCAACCTTTCCAGACTGATCTATTGACTGGGTGGCTCCTCCTTACTCCACACAACACTGGAGCAAGCCACATCAGAGTAGTCACCAGACCCCTGTGATCCAGTTCCCAGAGACCTCTTAAACTCTCCCACCTGAGACAGGTGATGACTGAGACAATTGATTTGGACCATTTGAACTGAGCCAATAGCCTGAGGATTATTCAGGGAGTTCCCTGGGTGTGTGGTTGTAGGAAGGTTTGATTTTCCTTTTCCAATTGTTGCTGATGGTGGTTGGGGTAACTTAATTGCTGATATTTCTCCACAGCTGAGACTTAAACCCAGAGTAACTGTTTCACTAGGGTTGAACAAAAACCAGCTGAAAACAAGACAGAACCACTTAGCCCCACCACACCAAACAGGGCCTCAATTTCTCAGGCTGCAGGACTGTACAGGTCCTTGACAAAGCTCCAGGGGGAAAATCAAAGGGAGTAAAACAATCATGGGGTGGAATCAGCGGAAAAACTCTGGTAACATAAATAACCAGAATAGATCAACCCCCAAGGAAAGATATGGCAGACGTAATTCAAGAACCCATTCATAAACAACTGGCTGAGATGTCAGAAATCAAATTCAGAATTTGTATTGCAAACAAGATTAATAAAGTGGAGGAAAATTTGGAATT